>JBBPUI010001199.1:0-11455 GCA_038094615.1 Heimioporus aff. retisporus | reverse complement strand
AAAATGAACACATCAGTGACACAAAATGACACTGATTTCCAGTGACAGTCACTGATTTGTGGTGTTGTTGGCACTGATCATCAGTATATTGGGTGCTGATTATAGGTGATTTTACTTCCCACAGTGATGACAGGCATGGACAGTTTCTTCGATTGTCCAAGCACATATATGTGGATATCAGAAAGATCCAGCAAACCTATGGCTGTGCTAGTAGAAATATGGACATCTTATATGTAACTGTAATGCCATTGCAATGGCTTTGCATCTTACTGGTTCTTATTGTTACTCAGAAAAACATTACTGTATGAAATGCCCAAAGAGTTGAGGTTGGATACAGGCAAAAGCATGAAAGAGGATGAGGCAAGATGCAAACATGCAAGATGCAAATATTCAACTTGGAAGAAGAGGGGCTAAACACTATGGAGTCTATCTTACTATGGACTTTTGTGAAGAAGAATAAATGAACAACTGAAATCCTCCCATCATCCAAACCAAAACAACTTATCACCAGTGCACCAAATACCCATGTATTATATCCACAACATGGATCTAAGAACCAGCTGCATTATCAGTCAATGACACCATATCTTTCAAACCCATGCATTTGATATTGCATTCTAGCCCTGCTTTAGCCCATAAATGATAGCATTAGAAAATTGACTGTTGCCAGCAATATGTATGTACCCCATACTGCCCTGCTCTTCCCCTCTTTGGCTTAATGTCAATCTATTGCCAAATGCCAACAATACTAGAATCAAAATGGGTCCTTACATATTTGATAGATGACTGGGGGGCTCTTAACCCCAACAACACAGGTACCATCCCAGAAGCCTGCAGCAGCAGAAAAACAATCAGAAATAACAGAACTTATGTATCAGAACACAGCAGCAAGCCATGCTCACATGCATGCACATTATAAAAGTCAACACAGGCACCAGTAGCACATCACACAAATGCTGGGAAGCCATGAGGACATGCCAGGTGATGATTCACATCATCCAGACAGGGCCTCATAGGTACACAGCAAAGGTGTCAGCACAGATGCGGTCGACACAGTGAAGGGGGAATTATCGCTGGTCAATGATGAATTAGCCCCAGACAGCATGGAGGAGAGGTGCAGCTGCACAGCAATGTGCATGATGTAGCGTCTGACCACCATGCATCCGGGATGGCTTAGCTAGGTAGCGCTGGAAAGACCGTTAGCTCACCCAGGGATGCCATCGATGGTCCTGGCTCACGCCTACCTATCGCTCAGTCCTCATGCGCCACAGGTCCAACAGTGTGCAGGGCAAGGTTGCCTGCTGTGCCCCTGCCGAGATGTTTGTTGGAACGTTGTTGTGTTCGTTCACAGCCTCCTTTTTATCCCAAGCTCTTCATTTCGCCGGTGGATGAGCGCTTTTTCGTTACACAGACATGCGGACATTCTAGAATGCAACGGACGAGTCCATTTCTCCGCTCTCGTCTCATTTTGCCTTTCTCATCCATGCAGGTTTTCACCTGGCGCGCGAGTGCACTGGAGAAGAGGTCGAGGGTGATCCCGGATGTTAGGGTCGAGGGAAAGAATGACCAGCACGGCCGTGAGAGGTGGCCAAGTGGAGCGCGGTGGGCGAGCGGTCGACGACACCGGCTAATGAACGCAATCGGCGACTACCATCGTCATGATGCAACGACAACGCACCGAATGCACCCCTCAGGGAGATCTGAACGTCCCGTCCCGTCCCCGGGACGACGAGACGACAACGCACGCGTCAAGCATGAGGGGGGAATTGAGCGGGTACATGGGTCCTTGAAGACACGCCCTAGCGTTGAGGCAGTTGCACTTGCGGCTGCGGATTATGTCGACGGCCATCAGAGTCGTCCAAAGGATGCATGAACGGGCTAGCATTGGAACAAGCGGAACGACGTAGACGCGGTGGAGACGGGCCGTGATTAACAAAAACAGAGTACGTGTATACAACGGGCAAGCCTTTTGTCTCCAATTGGCCTGCTTGGTCTTCTAGACCCGAGTCGATGATTTCGGCTTGTCCGAAAAAAGGGTATGGATGGAACGAAAAGGACCGACAATGATGAACTTGGCCGAAACAGCCAAATAGGCGTCGATTTCAAGTTCGTCCCTGGTGAAATAATGCATCGCACGAAGCGCGAGACATTCGGATCGAGCGACAGCGTTGATGTATCACGCGACATCCGAGCCCTTCGGATCGGGGTAAGATGGGTTCATGCATTCACACCGTACCCGGCGCAATCACGTAGGGACTCGCCGGTGAACATATCATATACACGGTTACTACGTGGAGGTAAGAGGATTGCCGTGAATTTGTATCAATTGGCTACGATAGTTCTCGTAGGTGTTCAGACCTCTATGAGTCGTGGCTTTCTCCAGTAGAGCGGGCAGTGCTAGTGAGACCGGTACATGGAGGTAACTTCTGGTAAGCGACTCCAATGACTCTACCCGCCGTATTTAGTACAGTCTCACGCCCTCAACTGGACTATTATTTGCTGTACTACAGAAACTGCGCCCGGTGTTACGCCGTGCATACATCGCGACAAAGATAATCAGAATCATGATCAAATTGGCTTGATTGTAGCAATTGCGCCAGAATTCCAGTGAGTCCACTTTCAAATGATCCACTTCATGAGCGACCAACTACACAGCATCATACGATTTAATAACATAGCCGATACTTTGTCAATGGTTCCGTCAATGACTCTCCACGATGGTGTTTCCAGGCCGACGTTACGGTAGTCCGTTTTTACGCCGCAGCCTGGTACTCGCTTCCGAATAAGGACACTCGGGATATGATTAGACGGAGACAAGGGAGATAAATGGCCTCGATGCCAGCCTTGTTATTGTTATTCGCCATTTTAGAAAGTACAGGATGCCTCAGTCTGGGCCGAGTGCGACACTGCCGATTATCTCAGGACATTAGCTAACACAAAATCGTACACGTTTCCATTCAATATTATCCTAAAACCAAAAAAAACACGAACATGATTTCGACGTGTGTTAACGCGGGTGCTCTTGCCAGCTGTCAAAAGTCTTCAAACAGTTTTGGTCGCCGGAAACACTTGAAGTTCAAAAGCCGGCACTTGTCCGGCACCAGGAACGGATGGCTCGAAACTAGGGCGATAATGTGCAACTTCGATTCTTCAACCGGAAGGAAAAAAATTTCCCGAGACTACTCATCTAAAAATATGTCACGGCGCCATTCGTTATCACATCTGCAAAATTTGTTTGAGGTTTACAATGACTCTTTTAAATGAAATAAAATAAAATATGTTCACGTTTATTGTCCCACAGGGCCTCCCAGTGTGTCATGATACCGTACATGTGGGCATAGTATGGCGGAAGACTTTCAAAGGATGATTCTACAATGAGTGGGGGAGCGGAGAATATGTGTGAGTAGCCTGGAGGGCCACTAGTCAATGGGTAGGGTAGGTGACGAGTGCGTGTTTAGAGGCGGGGATGGTGTCTCATGGCGTTGCGAGTCGGGAAGAAGCAATCAAGCCATGTTCTCCATCGTCAACATAAAGAGATGAAGAGAGCGAAAAAAAATGAAACGAAGTGATGAAAAGATGGGTGAGCGAGGGGAAGAGCGATGCGGGAGTCTGGAGGCCGGGCGTCATCTGTCAATCAAAGGTGTCTTTGGACACACCTATCCATCTATATATGGTATCCCTCATTTGAGCGCAAGCGAGCCAATCAGCGCTCAGGAATCGTGCAAAACATCGTCAAAACATTACGTTGTTAAACTACTCAACAGATGGACAGGCGGAAACTTTACGATTTGAATCAGGTCGCGGCTGTACTTGAGGGTAAGGTGATGCGTGGCAGGCGGGCTGTGTGGCTATGGTAGGCTCATTCTATCGCGCGCGGGGATCGCCGTACGACTACGTGAAGCGTTAGGTCACAAAAATGAACGAAGGGTGTGTTGGAGTCATCGTGCGTCGGAAAGCAAACCCCCAGTGGAGCTGTTGGGCTTGGAGATGAGGCTTTTGCCTGAGAGTGCCGCGCTGGGTGTTGTGCGTCAAATATTCCTGTAGGTAGTGTTTCCTTTACATTAGGACAGTTCGGTTACGAGTTGGTTGCCATCCGCTCCCATGGCACAGAAATGACCTAGACGCTTTTAACCACCAGTGCGAAGTGCAGGTCGTGGGAGTAATTTCGAATCAATTTAGACTGGGTAACCCACTGGCACGGTACCTGCAGGGTCTAGCCGCTCAATTGGTTTAGTAATGGATTGACTAAACGAGGGCCCAGGATAGTTTATTCTGGTGAAGCAATGGTGCTTTACCACTGATGGCTACCGCTATTACCTCGAGAGTTTGTTGCGCCGTTATACGATAGTAGAAGGCTGCGTTTCAGGTACCATCGTTTTGAACCCTCTAATACCATCTGTAAAGGTATTCAGAATGAGCCTTTCAGCCAACGATATTGTCGATGAGCTACTGCAACCGTTTACGAGTAGACTCAGGGGCTCGGATTCGAAGCCCTTGTTACGCACTACTTGGGGGATTCCACCCCGGGAACAATCAGCAATTTGATACGAAGTGGCGAAAGCTGTATACAAGGAGGCGATAGTAAGCCACCTATGAGCAAGCTCACACCTATGCGCACACGTAATGGGCTGATTGGCATATCTCTCGAGTGCGACGAATTTGACCCTACTACTAAGTACTTTGTGTCAAGCTCTGCGATCATTTCGGGTAGGATGCCATTTAGTAGCTGAGATTTGATGTAATACTTTTGTAGTAGCCTCTTGAACGTCTCCACGAATCCCGAGCCACCGGGAGTTAGCAGTACTGCTGTCCTCGCGAGTGCTTTCGAATCGTTCCAGAATTTTAGTTCCATACCATTTCAATGTAATGTAGACATACGATAATACTAAGGCTGCAGCATGCGCAACGTGTCATACTGCTCCATGCGGGCCAATTTAGTCTTAACTTTCTACGGCGATTGTCACCGTACACTGCTGTGCAGACTATGTGGATAACTCATCGTTGGGTGGTCACGCTCACTCTTTAAGCTTTTCGAGAGATGCTGTCGACGCCAAAACCCCGAAGGTACATGCGCGCAGCAATGCCAAATGTTCCTCTGCGACTGCACCGCCAGTACCTTGTTACGATTCCAAGGAGATCGGATCCGGGCATACGTTAGTAGCCAGACTAGGCTTATCGGCGAATGGCACCCAAGTAATGCTGTGGCGTAAGTCCGGCTGATCCCGGAAAAACTAATACCTATAAACGGTATTGTGTATGTAATTTCAGGGTTTTAGCAGGATTAATCCCACGCGTACGTTACTAAACCGCCACCAGGAAATGATACTTCTGACAAAGAGCCGCCCCTGCTCACCAAAATGGCTGCCCCTCGCCACAGATGACATGCACCGGTATTAATGCTGTCGTCACATTGGCTTGCTCAAAATGCCAGTCTAAATACCTATGCCAACGCTATGCTACCCCTAGTTGTAAGTGTCAAATTAAGAAAAGACGAAAGTTGAAACGTTCATATCCGGTGATATTGCGGCATATGCGATTAGTAGATCCAATCTCCTCACTAGTAAATAAATACCCTCTTCTCTAAGATGTGGTTTGCACTTAAATACAAGTCGGGTGAAGAGCCATTTCCCCAAGTTCAGCGCCATGCATGCTCTCTCTTCACTCCCCCTCGTCCTGGTGACCAGCGCCGTGGTGCTCTATTTCGTCGAACGCCGACGGCGATCGAGGAAATACGCGCTTCTCCCTCCTGGACCCCCTGGTTCACCGCACGGGCGCTAGTACGTGTCGTCAGCGTCGTGTGTGTGGACTGACCTCTCATCCAATCTCGTCAGCTCACCGCGATTGATTCAATCGTGGATTGAAGAATACGGACCAGTCATCTCGCTCAGACAGGGAAACGATGTCCTGGTCATCGTTGGACGCCATAAGGCAAGTCCCACGAGTTACATGGTGTCGCATTTTGGACTCATGAGTACTTTTCGATGCCTCTAGGAGGCGACGCAGTTAATGGAAAAACAAGGGGCATCCTTCGCAGACAGACCTCATTCCGTAGCAGGGAGTGAAATCCTCGGACGGGGAATGCGATTCATGCTTCTGAGCACGTGTGACCGACTTCGCCGGTTTCGGAAGTAAGGCTCTCTACCGTAGCATTTCAGTCTCCTTCTTTCGCTGATATTCCTATCTAGGGCAGCGCATGCGCACTTTCAGCCAAAAGCAACGCTGCAATATGACGCGGACCAAACAGAGTTTGCGAAGAATTTGGTGATCGATCTCCTGGGCGATCCAGAGTCTCACCAGTTACATGCCAAACGGTGAGCCGAAACAGAAATGGTGCAACTAATTTTTGCTCACCGTTCGTGACATGCGAATTAGTTTCTCGGCTTCAGTGACCCTGCGAGTCATTTACGGAAAGACCACACCTCTTTCATTGACAGAGGATCCGTATCTTCTTCATCTGAAACGTATGGTGCCGATTGTTCAAGGCGCGCTCCTGCCCGGCGCCTATAAAGTGGACCATTTCCCTATCCTGCAGTACGTGCCATGGTATGGCAGGCAGCTCAAGAAATGGGGTGAAGAAGAGTATGAAATGTTGATGGGGTACATGTCGCAGTATAAATCGCAAATAGTATGTGGCCAATTTAGCTGGCGTACGGGCGACGTCAACGTGCCTCACGACGCGATTGCAGATGTCGGACAGTGGCGCGCACTCGGTGGCAAAAGAAATCATCACCCAAACAGTGACCGACGGAAATTTCAGCGAACCAGAGACAGCGTACTTTTTGGGGTCCCTCGTCGGAGCGGCCTTCGATACCGTACGTGTATCGTAAACCTTGACGAGAGGTGGGCATTAACCCCCTCACCTTTGGCTGTGCAGACTCAGGTAGCGATCTCGACCATCATGATGGCTGCAGCGCGCTTCCCGGAGGCCCAGGCAGTGGTCCACGCGCAATTGGATGCCCGTAGTTGGTCGAGACGCGTGTAAGCTAATCTCCGTTTCTTTAAAATAGCTACGATTATGTAATGTTAACTGTCGGATAGCGCCGACGTTTGCAGATTGGTCATCCCTCACGGAGCTGCAGGCCTTTATCCTTGAATCTCTACGGTGGAGACCGGTTAACCCGTTTGGTTAGTGCATATGGCTGTGCTCTTTTGTGGATGCAGGCCTCAATTATTCATCAGGCGCGCCTCGTAGGGCTTCGAAAGATGTCTTTTGGGTATGTCACTAACCTTGTCGTGATGAAGCCGGATGCTCAAGGTAACCTCGTAGAACGGTTACTGTATTCCTGCGGGAGCTACTGTATTCGGAAATCACTGGTAAGCAGAGAATGACATACATTATATGATGGCCTACTCATCTCCTGTATAGGTGTATTGCGCGTGACCCGGACGAGTTCCCAGAACCAGAAAGGTTTAACCCGAAACGATGGATAGGACCTGATGGGAGCATCAACAACGAACTCAAAGCATATTCGTTTGGATTCGGACGGCGAACTTGCGTTGGATCGAACCTCGCCATTCGGTAAGTTCATGTGTTGACCATTTCGACCCGGACTCTCGGGTAGTTTGAAACGAAGCGAAATATGACCTGACGAATTCTACTCCCCTCTTCGTTTGCTCAGGTCCCTCTACATCGCCTCAGCAGCCGTCTTTTGGGCATTTAGGATTAGCGAGGATCCCAAGCGACCTATCGACGATACGGCGTTCGTACCTGGGATCGTGTCCCACCAAAAACCGTTCTCTTTGGCGCTTACTCCCAGGATGGATGTGGCGCACTTGCGTGAAGCAATGGGTTTGAGCAAGGAGGGTTGAAGGTAACGGTTTTGATTTCTGTTTCGGGCAATTCCGTGCTCGTTTGTAGATGTCTTTCTAGACGACTCGATACATGTACCGTATGTATGCCCTTCCCGGAGGGATTTGTTATTTATTCGCCGCCCTTGTTGCCTGTGACCACAATCCGAGCGTCGCGAATGAGATCTTCGAATTGCTAGTGGAAATGAATCAATTCAATCTCCTGGAGTATCACGACGAAACGCATGGAAGACACCGTTGAACGGATCTTTGCGCCAAGGCTCTGCCTGTGGTCGCTACTCCAATAATGATTCCGACACAGGAGCAGAACTCACCCAAAGATAGGGGAGCACTTGAGCCCTCATCGCAACATCGCCGAATCAGGAAGCGGGCGCGAATCTTTGCCTATGTGGACCCCAGCTTCAACGATATTCTCTTTTCTTTTCTTTTTTTTGTTTGCTTATTGGACAAATGTATATTGCTACGTAGTGGCCAACAAGAGCGGCCGGCGTGGCTTGTCCTACGTGGCACACGAAGACGGCTATCCAAGAGGTAGCCAATCCGAGGAAGTGCACTAACGCACGCCCTATCTTCATAGAGGGTGCGGGGCGCCGTAGACTACCCGACGTCCCTGGTCAATCAGACCGACGGATCAATACCCACTAAATCCTCAGGGCTGGTGACCCAACCCTGTGGGAGGGCTTCGGGGTGGGAGATAAATCGGGGTCCATGGATGGCGAACTCCGTGAGTCGGAGCAATCCCTGTGGCTGGATTTCGCCGGTCGGACAGTCAATGCTGAGTCGCCAGACAAGGATGCTTTTCCATTTGAAGAGTTCGCTGCCTCACGAGTATGCGTGCGGTTGGTAAGTGTAGCGAGCCGAAGAGGTAGGCCGACTCAGAAAGTAGGATAAATTTTAGTCTGGCGGCACCCCGCTACGAGGGGGAGTTGGCCTTCTGAAGGTCAGAATGGAGGTGAGACTAGCACGCCCGATGAAGGTTAGGTTGACCAGCACTCGTCCAATGCCTGTCGTGTGGGGTGGGCGAGAGCCCGAATGATGCTAAGCTTGGGTGTGGTACAATCCGTCAGTATGTGTTCGAGGGATTCAACGGTATCTCGGCTGCAGAAGGTGCAGTGCGCTCGGAATTCAAAAGTTGGGGATGTGTGACCAAATTTTGCCCATGCGTGGGAAGCCGGTCGTTGCTCGGCACAGAAAGTTGTGTACGGGGCGAGATTTGTCCGGTTGTTGCAGACATTTCCAGAACGCCGTGTCGGTTTCGAGGCTGTGCGTGGTGTTGTAGATGCGGCACACTTCGTTGTATCCAAGTTTGGGAGTGTGCTATGTGGGTTGCGGGGTGAATGTAGGGTTTCGTAAATGAGGCGTTGTGTCAGCGTAGTCAGCTTGATCTCGTGAAGATGGAAGGGCTGCGGTCTGTTATGATTGATGGTACCCGGTCGGGCTTTTTGGGCGCCTTGTCCGGCGAGTTCGTCCGCTTACTCATTTCTTGTATGGTTTGCGTGTCCTTTGACCCATTTGAAGAAAGTTGGGGCCGCCTCACGTCGTAATTGATAGGCGGCGACCTGGAACCAGTCAGCATTTTGTACGTTGACCCAACCTTGATCTTCCCGGGTGTCGAGGTGCTTAGTCAAGCCGTCGGCGACATATTTGGAGTCTGTGGTGATCGAGACTGGCAGTGTAGGGTCAACCTTCCGGAACGCAACAATAACTGCTTCAACTTCACCTGGGGCGCCGGTCACCAGGAACTCTGATGGTTTTGTCCCATACCAGCACCAGTAGATTAAGCATGCCGTGCTACACCAGAATGGTGGTGCCCCGTTTGGTTAGTTCGAAACATGAGCTGACAAACCTATTAATTGGCTGCGCATTTTGGGCAGTCAGCTAGCCAGATGCTTTTGCTATCATGAACATAACGTTCCACCGACTCGCTTTCAAGTGTCAATTTCCAGCAGTTTGAAGTTATGGGTCATCGTCGTTGAACCAGAGCCTGTTCCGAGGATGATGACTCACATCTCCCACCCAAGCCTGGTGCAAGCGAGTCAAGACATGCTCAAAACTACGACAATAGGTGCTGGAGAACAAATATTTCAGAGTACATAACTTCAAATTGCCCATTGTCGAGGACTCGAGCAAGACGTGTGTTTGATCCCGTCGCAACTTGAAGCCCCCGACGACGGAGTCTACTTGGCCAATGACGACTCCTCAATGCTGAAACAAACACATGAGCACGGACTCACAACCGCCCACGCAACAGAAATTTATGATTCAACGGTCCGGATATCGAGGTGGCCTTGATCGCACGTTCAAATAGTCCCGGCACGGCAGCCCAACTTGTTTGCCCTTGAAATTTAGAGAGTGTTGAGTCGTACACGACATCCTTGTCCCTGCAATCACCTTGTTCCATCAGTCGACATGTACCTAGATCTGGTCAGTCTGAATGAGTGCGACGATCTCACGTTTGATCTCGTTGATGAACCAACCAAATATAGAGCGTCGTGAGGGCTGCGTGAGGCAAAGCGCCCATAGTTGTGCCACTAGAAGACGAACTGGAAGGGATCAGTCACAGACAGCAACAAGCACGGGTAGGACACACCTCGAGCACGGGAGACACCGGCATATCGAGTACATGCTGGCTCGCGCAGCAAACTCACACCTGCGACGTCGCCCGTCACGCGGTAGTGCTCACGGAGATCGCGGCATGCCGCCGCACCTGTTCCCGGTCACGACTTGTTGTACGCACAGAACGAGACATCCCCGAGTCTTAGATACTCTCCACGATCATGTTGCTGGCGTTGTGGTCATATCTTCGGAGTTGGTGGCGTGTCAAATGTATACCTTTACAGACAATCGGGAATTGCCGGGTGGATCAGCCACCAAGGTCGGGGCTTCTGGAGCTTCAACGGCTCGGCTTGACAAAAAACCCAAGCAGGACGATCGCGTTTGTATCCAGCGCAATTTACGCGTGGTAGTTGGCGCGCGTCTGCAACCGGTTCTTGTTAAGGTCTGCAAGTATGCAGCTGTTCTCCCGTGGACGACACTATGGTTGACATGCAGACATTCGACGTTTCAGTGCCTTGCACATTTTTCCTGGAAGCGAAGGTGGGACCGTGCCTTTTTGGCGGTTTGGAGGAGCGCAGCTAATAGGTGAGGGGCTGGATTCCGGTGTTTTTTTTTTGGGTCTGCCGGACAGGAAAAGGATGGTCAGTAAGGTATGTAGGTCGCTCAGCCGGTTGATGCCATCGATATTGATGCAAAATTAATTATCGCGTCGAAAGCGAAGGTCCAAGTTGGACGTGTGTCTGACCGGTCAATGTAAGCCTTGAGCTAGGTGTGTTCTATCGCTTGGCTCCGCCTTGGGCCGGTGTCGTCTGCCCCTCAACACAATGTACGTACTATCGTTGTCACGGTCAGCGATTTCGTACCTGCCGGGCATCAAAGTACCTGTTTTTTGGTCTATACCGGTCAGTGAACACCCACAGCACTACCATCGGCCGTCCGGTTCTGCGTCGTTCGTACACAAACTGTTACAGGGTGGCAACGACCGTCACATCCCCGGCCAGAGTGGGTGCTACGCAGAGACGCGTACGGGCGGGGCGATCGCGGGGGACGCCGTCGTTGTGATCCTCTGAGGAGCGCTCCGAAACCGGAC
>JBBPUI010001198.1:0-11455 GCA_038094615.1 Heimioporus aff. retisporus | reverse complement strand
GGAGATATAGATATGGTAGTAGCAGCCGTTTCTGTGCTAGCAGTCGAGAGTTCATTGTCTGTCGAGGAGTTCGAAGACGCCGACGTCTTCGATCTGGTGCCAGTGCTGGTGCTGCGACCCGAATCGCTACCTTCTTTCTGCCTTGGAAGCGTCGACGAGAGAAGTAATGACGAATGTGCTTGTGCCGCGGGAGCAACATGGGTTGACCAGGAGGGCTCGCGGGTGCGTACTTTCTTCGCGGTAATGGAACGATTTTTTTCCTCTTCGTCGGAGGAAAATGATAGCTGAGGTTTGTGGCCTTTTCTGATCTTCCTGGTGTGGACGCTGGTCTGGTTGGACGTTGCTTTCTCTGAAACAAGTGTACGAGACTCGTTTGGGGGTGTCCGAGGTGATGGTTTGACTTCCGGAGCCGAAGCGATAGGAGGAGTCTTCCGATGAGGCGAAACGGCAGTCACAGGTGTCGACCTTGCTTTCTTTGTTTTGCTAGCAGGCGTTGTGGGTGCCGTCGGAAGTGTATTTCCTCCGTTGTACAACGGAGCTTGCTTCACTTTAACAGCAACCTTGCTGTCCACGTTCGACTCGGGATACCCACCACTGAGTCTGAACCCAGCATTTTTGAGAACGTTATTTGCGTCGGCATCAACGTCGACGTGTATCTCACTCGTGCTTGCCAAGGTGAGGGTAGATGCACGGCGAAGGGACGAGGGGCGAAGCGGGGCAGAAACGGACATTGGGGAACCGAACGAAGAAGACGTAGAAGCAGACGTGGTCGACATGGTTGACTTGCGGACTTGGGAGTACCGATTCGAGTTGAGAGTAGAAGAACTGGGTGTGGAGGGAGAAGCTTTGTTGTGTTCGGATCGGTGACGGGTGTGCGCTGGACGGAGATAAGGGTGATGCAGTACACGGTCATGACGCTGAAGACGTGTCGAGAGGCTATATGCGCCAAAGAATTCGTCAGCAATCACGGCGATCAAAGAGGGAAGGTAGAACAAAAACGGAAAGGACGCACCGTGCGATGCATTCGCTTCGGTCAGGCTGGACCGGGTCCATGAAATCCATGCTAGACTGACGATAGAGCGGACGACGGGCGTGGATAGGAGTGTTGGTTCGAATTTGAAGTATTTCAGAGGGATCGGGCGTCCTTGTTCTGTGCGTTTCGCCTTGATATATGAGCCCGAGATCGGGTAACGGAGCTCTGTCTTCCTTGGCGATAGTCCTGCGCCGTTCTTCTTGGGCCTTGTGTCGTGCAAGCTCGAGGAGCTTTATCCGAGTTGCACGAATGGAATGCGGCCAATCGTTTGGGCCCTTTGCGGCGGAAATACCACGTGCGATTTTGTCAAGGAGGTTCGAGGGGGGCACGGAGCCGTTGAAGGGGGTGATGAGATGCGCTGGGAGGGCATCGAGGGTCTCGAGTGACGGGTGAGCGCGCGCAGAACACGTCGAGAACGACACGTACCCGAGCGAGAAGCCTGACTTGATCCTCCTTCCACACAGCATTGGGGTCGTCCAAGTCATAGTTTGAGCTGTTCCACGAGTCGGTGCTGTTGCGATGGGCGGAGGGCGGCGAAAGCAAGACGTGGGGCGCGACGGGGCTGCGACTAGGAGTGCGCGGTGCGGAGGAGGGGAGAATGGTCGGACGGGGAACGATGAGAGCGAGCGGAGAAAGAGACGGAAGAGCAGGCATGACAAGGAAAAGGAGCGGACGGCGAAATATAACAAAAAGAAAAGAAGAGAAAAGAAAAATAATAAAAGTGTGACGAGTGGCGATGGCAAGGCAGAGCGTGACAAGGCAAGGAAAGTGTCGTCGCCGTCGTCGACCTCGTCGTTCTCGTCGTTGTCGTTCGCGTCGAAGGAAACAATGGGATGGATGGATTACATAATAACACGTTTACTTCCATATTTCAACTCCGACTGACAAAAAAATTGAAATTCCGTGCAAACACGTTGTCTGCCTCATGTCACACAATTCTCTGCGCTGAAATCACCCGCGCGTGTGATTTTGCGCAGGTTTGTATATAAAACAAACTCTGAATTCATACACGTGGCTGAACCTAACCCGAGTCGCCGGGACCCGCATCAAGAAAAAAAAAAAAGGATTACAGGCTGCCAGCAATTCGTCAGCACAGCTTATTAAAGTCCAGACCACCACTGCACGTACCTTGAGTTCGTTATTATGATACAGTCTTACAACCGGGACTTAGCTAAAAGTCCCCTCTACGTCCTGCGTCCTCGTTCTGGAGGATCTATGAGGCTGTTCGACACTGAGCGACCCCACGACTGCAACGCGACCCGCTCACCTTTCTGGCTTCTACGAAAAAGAACGTGGAGGTTGCTACAAAGCTAAGTACGAGCAAGAGAAGAAGGTAGCGCATGAGGAATATCAGGTGACTTGGGGTTTTCTTAATAGTTCATTCTAGTGGGCCAGCGAGACCACCTGCCCACTCCCCTCCTCTTATACCGTCCATTCGATGTCCGACCTGCTGCCTTATCGTGCACGAGTCCACCCTAGAACGTGCCCTGCCAGAGCACATTCATTTCCGCACCGCACTCGCTCGATAAGCATGCTAGAACTATGCACACGCACAGCAAGAAGTCGTGAAATCGAAGTTGGACTCCCATTACCGTCTCCCTGATTCGATCGTCACCTTCCACTGAAAGCTTATGTTTTGCAAGATAAGCATTACACGCACGCTCAGCCCACGCGTCTCCGCGCAAGGCGTGACAGAGGCACACTGACGATGCACCGAAACCCTGCCTGCAATGCATTACGTGGCAGCACAGAAACCCTCATCGGGTACAAATCGTTCCACGTTGTCGGACGGGACATGGATACCTTCTAAAATAGAATATTGCAAACAACGTGCCGTGTTCTAGCACCCCTTCTGTGGGGCAACACATCAGGGTGACTGACGTCCGACGTGCACATCACGAACCTACGCCATCCCACCCGAGTTCAAGCTGCTCCCGCATCCACCTTGGCTTGGATTTCCGCGCGTTTCCACGCGATGAGCTCGTTCACCCGGGTTTCGTAGTTGTGCGTCAAGTAGCCCACATATCCAAACGCACCCATCGCAATGGCATGCCCAGCCAAGTCTGAGAAATCGTCAAGCACGCCCCGGTCTGATCGTTGCGAACGCCATACTGTCCATGAGATTTCGCTTTTGTATTGCGAGCTGACCGAAGCGCGATGCAAGGCCAAACGCCGAGAAACCAAGGATGGTGCTAAGGAGGGCCATTGCCAGGTGTGTTTTGAGTGAGAACGAAGACGAGTCGAAGCGTTGTACCGACGTCCAGCATGCATTTCCTAATATGGAAACGAGTCAACACGGATAAATAGACCCCTGGCCTCTCCTCTCGGACGTGTCGTGTTTCTTTCGCTACCTTTACCTTTCTTATTGTAAGATTTGCCGAGTATCGAGCACGGTGATGTCTACATCCACGTCCAGTCATGCAGATCCACCGGTTCCGCTCGATGCAAACGCGGTGGTGCTGACCCCAGAGGAGAAGGTACAAGTAGAATCCAAGTTGCAGACGGCGCGTGAAAAGAAGGACGTTGCGGATACGGCATTCAAGAACGGTGATCTCAAGGACGGTGCGTCTCTCGGGACGATCCTCACCTGACAGTAATCCGTCCGAGTCACTCACTTTGAACGCAGCATTGCGATCGTATCACGAGGTACAATCTTGCATTATCACGCAGCTGACGAGATGATCACATCGATTTCATAGGCGCTCATGTATCTGCACGGACTCGACAAGTAGGTGGCTGAGATCCGAGTCTACTGGCCTGACCCCTGTCCTGTGGTCAGGAGCGCGCTCAAATCGCTCGGGCTGGGTGGCCCCGCTCCTACGCCATCATCTGCTGTCGACCGGGTCGCGAGTGCCAAAGAGGAGAAGACAGAGGTTGGTGACCTGCTCTGGAACCGTGCAGTCCATGGATAGGTATCCATTAGGTCGATCTCATGCTCGAGAAGATATACGCCAACATGTCGGCGTGTCATCTTAAACAAGAAAACTGGCGACGCGCCGTAGACACTGCCGACAAGGTAGGCAGCACTAAGCCGAGACAGCGGATCTGACGATCGGGCGGCTCCAGGCGATTGCAAAGAACCCGAGCAACTCCAAGGCGCTGTTCCGGAAAGGCAAGGCATTGGGAGAATTGGGACACTTTGAAAAAGCAGAAGCAGCACTTTTGGAGGCAAAGAAGGCTGCGCCCGGTGGTATGCACTTCTTTTGACGCCAAATGCAATGGGTGACCGGCGTGATAAACACAGAAGCGTCCATGGTCGACGCAGAGTTGACGCGTCAGCGCGCCGTGGATCGCGAGAGACAGAAGGCGCATGATCAGAAACTGAGAGGCAAGTCTTGTCATCGCGATGGGCTCTATCTTATGAAATGCTTGTTAGGATGGTTGTCGAGAGAGAAAAAGGCGGAAGGTTCCGCATAAACTGAGACGTTTCATTAGGGTAGACAAGCGAGATACCTTTACTTGTACACACACTCGAGCGCTGCTGTCATGTGAATGTCGCAACTTGCTCCATATATCCGGTCGCCACTGACCCGGTCGAGTACTTAAACGGTGTACCGTCACGATCTCCTCGCTCCAGCGTACCATGGGTAAAGATGCCCCATCATCAGCGTTCCGACGCGACGAGTCCCTCACCGTCGTTGACAACCGCACCGGAAAGCAGTTCAAAGTCCCGTGAGTTCCGACCTTCTTGTTCGGGTTACGGCTTGGTCCTGAGCGTCCCATACTAGTATATCGCACAACGCCGTTCCCGCTTCTGCTTTCAAGGCTATTCGCGCCCCGTCCGGCCCAGATGACCGTCCAGAAGACGAATCCGAGCGCGGTCTGCGAGTTTCCGATCGCGGCTTTCTGAACACCGCCGTCATCGAGAGCAGCATTACTTATATCGACGGTGACAGGGGCGTTCTGCGCTACAGGTGCATCCTACCCCCGGTTTGGTAGCATATATTGTGCCTTGCTCACTTTTTCACCAGAGGCTACCCCATCGAACAGCTCGCATCTCAGTCCTCGTTCCTCGAGTGCGCATACCTCCTTATTTATGGCTCCCTCCCCACCCGGGTGCAGCTCTCCCACTTTGAGCGCGAAGTGCTCACCCATGGCGTGATGCACGCAGACGCCGCCGGATTCTTCCGCGCATTTAGGTATGACGCTCACCCGATGGCCATCCTGACCAGTGCGTATGCGTACTTGGGGTCTTACTATGGCGAAGCAAACCCGTCTTTGCAAGGTATCTCCATGCGCGATCGGCGAGGTCAAACGTTGATGTCCCTTTTCTAGGTCAGAACCTCTACACGAACGCAGCCAAGGCAGACCCGGCCGCACTCCGGAACATGGACAAGCAAATCTACAGACTCATCGGGAAGGCAACGACGCTCGCCGCAATGGCTTATCGTGTCCGACAGGGAAGAGAGTTTGTCGTTCCACCAACGGGAATGAGCTACACCGAGTCGTATGTACCCTCTCTCCGTGGCACGCAATGCCGATGGTTGACCGCCATTCTTGCCAGGTTCCTCTACCAGCTCGACCATTCCTCGCACAGCGATGCTTTCCCGACGACTTCGACCTCCAGCGGGACTACATATAGACCCCATCCTATCCTCGTCCGCGCCCTGGATATTCTCTTCATTCTCCACGCAGATCACGAGATGAATGCGTCTAGTACCACTGTCCTTCAAACCGGCTCGTCCCTCCCCGATCCCTATAGCGCAATTGCAGCAGGCTGTGCTTCGTTGTAGTAAGTGCTGTTTCGGGTCCACCTAAAGTTTTTGCCGCTCAAGTGCTGCAGTGGCCCGCTTCATGGAGGTGCAAATGAGGCAGTGATCCGGATGCTGGTATCTATCGGAAGGTACGTGCTCAGCAGAAATCACATGCATGACCACCAGAACCAACGCATATATCTCAGTCCTGACAATGTCCCCGAATTCCTCGCTGCTGTCAAGAGACGCGAAAAGGTTCTCAGCGGGTTTGGCCACCGTGTTTACAAGACCGTATGTGCGCCACCTTATGTCCTAGGATGGCGTTTAAGACTTGTATCCGGTAGTCAGATCCGCGGTCTTTCATCATTAGAAAGGTCGCAGATGAAGTGTTTTCCGTGTATGTCCCTAACTTGCCTCGCGCAACCCGTCAGTTTACGAGACTTTCCTCGTTCAGAACAGGGGCAGATCCACTACTTCAAACTGCCATGGCATTGCACGATGCTGCCCTCAAAGACGATTATTTCGTCTCGCGGAAGCTCGCTCCTAATGTCGACTTTTGGAGGTAATGTCTACATTTCGCGGCGGAACGGCATACTGATGGCCTTATTTGGTCAATAGTGGATTGATCTATCGTGCGATGGGTGCGTATGCGGACGGGAAGCTATAATACAGAAGTGAACGCATGTTTACCAGGTTTCCCGATGGACTTCTTTCCCGTGTTGTTCGTCGTGCCCCGTGTTGTAGGGTGGGTCGCACACTGGCGCCAGGTAGAACTTGTAGTTGGCCGGTGTCATGTTACTGATGCCTGTGGCGCTAGATGATGCTATCTCCCGAAGGCGTCAAGATATGGCGCCCGAGACAAATATATGTTGGTCCGTCCGAGCGGGCATTTGTTCCGCTGGGGCAGCGCCAACCAGTCGAGGGTATCGGCAAGGAACCGAGCGTGGTGATGCATTCTGGGTGAGCCATTTCCGAGCGAATATGAATGAAACGTCATGGCTGACGAGGATGAATAGGATCACGAAGCGACGGAGACTTGTGGAAGAGGGCAACGTTGTAAAGAGTAGGCTTTAAGCTGGAATGCGATCTACATGAGCCCCGGCCGAATCGTCGTGAGAGGCCGTGTATTATTGTCTTGTTCGGGGTTTGAATGATCATTGTTCTTAACCGAGCTTGCAATACAGAATATTTATTTATTCCACTCTTGCTCCGGAACCCCCTCGCTAACTTTCATATCCGCCCGGGTATTTATCCTTTCTCTCCTTGCCAGTCCGACCTCGTCCATCTCTCGCTGAGCAGTCATGTTCGCCACTCTCTTTTCTCTTGCTCTCATTCTCGCCTTCTTCCAGTCCGTCTTCGCTCAGGGTAATCTTACAATTGACACATTTGATTTGGTCCAAGTGCGCCCTCATCTCAATCCAGTGCTCCTCCGTTTAACTCTTCGCAGTGTCAGCCAACTCAAATCACTTGGACCGATGCCTGCAGCGGTCCCTATATGCTTCTCGTTGTCTCTGCGGATGATATGTGTGGCGACGCCATGTGCGTAAGTTTCTGCTTTCTCGAATCTATCGCTCATCCATCCTAGTGTGGACCTTGGCAACCTAACGACGACCTCCACGTCCTGGACCGTCAACCTCGCTGCCGGTACCCAAGTCGTTCTGTATGTTGCAG
Organism: Heimioporus aff. retisporus; assembly: GCA_038094615.1. Taxonomy (NCBI): domain Eukaryota; kingdom Fungi; phylum Basidiomycota; class Agaricomycetes; order Boletales; family Boletaceae; genus Heimioporus; species Heimioporus aff. retisporus. Next base: position 4,057 of record JBBPUI010001198.1, on the reverse strand, counting down.
ACGCGTATGAAGACGACGCCTGGAGCGCAACGGTGGGTTTTTTTTTTCCCAGAAAGTATCCTTTGTGTTTTTTTTTTTAACTTGACTATTTTTATGTCGAACAATAGATGACCGTTGGCGCCAGCAATGATACCTCCTGCTTGGCTGGCGGTTCATCTTCCGCAACCCCCTCGGCCACTTTGTCTACCCCTTCCGGTACCCCTTCTTCGACGCCCTCGTCTGTGACCCCATCTGACGCGTCCTCTCCTTCCGTCGCTGGGTCCTCTCCATCCGTCGCTGGGTCCTCCCCCTCCGTCACTGGGTCCTCCCCTTCCGTCACTGGGTCATCTCCTTCCGCCGCTGGGACTGGGACGGGGTAAGTCCAGTCTTCGCATTTCGTTTCCATTTCTGATGAAGCAATTACTTTACAGTCTGGCCGCAGCTCCGTCGGCCTCGGCATTCGCTCCTGCCGGTGCTGCCAATGCGGGCACGAACCCCAGCTCTGGCGCCCTTTCCACACGCCCTCTCGGCGCTGTCACTCTTGGTTCTGCTGCGCTGGCTGCCGCTCTGTTTGCTCTTTGAGCGGCCGAAGATACCCGATCATTACTGACTTATCTGGAATAAGGCGGGATACCCCATTTAGAGCATCCTACTATCCTGGTGATAACTCTACTAATTCGTCTCCCTTTACGCGGGGCTGGATCAGATCTCTCGTTTTCATTCTCGCCACGGCTCGTCTTTATGCATGATTTATTACGGTTCTCAACTCTTCAGACCAGATCTGGGGTGGCCGGTGTTGTTTCAACTAGGGGGTTTGCGGATTCCACTTCCACAGGTTTGGGTTGACATGAGCTTTATCTTGTACTCGAGGGTTTCTTGGGCTGGTTGCTTTTGTAGTGGCTCATTCTGCAAATTCTGTCATTTGTAGCACACGTTCAAATCCATGGCATTCAATATTCAAGCGACATGAGTCTCGCGTACGTGGCCGTGCAGGCATTGCATCCTTGATGCGTTGCTACCAACCGAATGTCATGATGCCGTATGATTGATCTTTCATGTATTCCTCTCATCCTTACTCATCGCAGCAACGCATGGGGTAAGCGTGCTCGCACGGGTATGAGAAACCCTTTCCCATACTCTCCCCTTCAGAAAAGTCGACCACGACGGTGGTACCTTGAACCTCTTTTTTTTTTCATCACGTTCACAGCCCATAGGTACGAGTTGAAATAAGGCACGTCGCTCTGGGGTGGATAAAATGACCTCGGACACGGCAAGGAATTGTATGGACGTGTCACGTAAGGAGCACCTTTCCATTCGAACGTGGACATCATGCGCCGCACATGATGGGCCCGGACCAGCAAAAAAGCCCTTTTGGCCCCGCACTGGGTGCGATCAAACGAGGACGACGGAGACTGAGATCAGCTGAGCTGTGCGTCGTCGTTTTTATTTTTTATTTTGTTTTTTGTTCGTCCATGCACGATGGAGATTTGAACACATGCATGCACGCGTTCAGGGCGACTTTTTTTTTTTTTCCGCCTGCCCGCGGACATGTGCACCCCCGCTTGGACTCGACAGTAGAGGGGAGGGGGGTAAAAGATGCTGCACACGTCGTACAGCAACGCACGCGGGAGCAAGCGAGTGCTGGGCCAGGCCAGGAGCTCCCATCGGGGGTCAGACCGTGACGACACGCTCGGCCCCCTCGTCGTCACGTCGCAACCGTTTTTCTGTTTTCACTCCCTTGCAGTGCCCCCTCCCTGGTATCATTTTCAAGATGCATCGAGCTGCATATCTTCAGGGCCCGTCCACCAGGGGGACGTGGTTAGCATCGCCATGGTGCGCAGTGGTGCATCCGTTGCTTCGTCGGATACGTCGAATCGCGATGTGTGGCAGCCCGACCAGGGGGGATGTGGGACCCATGGCATGGCATGGCATGACGTGACGCGACATGTCAATGATGCATCACGATCGTTGCGACGCCCAACCACCCGACAGCGCAAGCGGTTCGCGGCAGGGTGGACGCTGGGGGGTTGACAGCGCGTTTGCACACAGCGGCCCGGGTGCTATCTCGGGCCAAATAAAAATAAAAAGTACGCGTTTTTTGCACGCGTTTGGAACGATGGCCGTTCTCTGGTGTACTGTTGACGTTGTTCCTTCAAACGGGACGCATGCGCCCGGCCCGGGCGATAGGCTCGTCAGGGCCGGAGCCGAAATCAGACGTCACTCTACAGGCGGCATACATGGGTCTGGGTGGCACGCATACCACGCCATCATCACGCGCACTTGGACGGTTCGGCCAGGAGATCTGGCGAGCGGCTTTCTTTCGCTGGCCGCGTGCCGCTTTAATTTGGGAAGGCGGACGGCGAACGCGGCGAGCGATCACATGACGCATTTCGGCCGATTCGCGTGCGGGAACGAAGACCCTGCCTCAGTGGGGGAGGAGGGGGTGGGCGCACCAGGGTCGCGATCGACCCCCGGCGGTCCGACGACATCAAATGCGGCAAAGCGGCGCCACAGAACTTGCCTCACTTGGGGCGGCCAGGACGTTGAGCTTCTGGCATTCACGTCACGCTTTGAAACTTTGGACATGCACAATTGTGAGGTTTACAAAAAGGGGACAGATTAGCGACGGTATGATCGTAAAACGGTGATCTTGGGGGTGGATTACAGCAGCGGGGCGGACAGATTTTGAACTGAGATGGCGACGGCGGTCGGCCCATCATGAGAAAATTGGCAGAGGCAATTTACGAGGGTCATGGAGAGGGGGTTCCTGGTGCCTCAGGAGCCAGTCTTGGTCATGTTTTGGGAGCAGGCAGAACGAGAGCATCCCATTCGTACCGCCCCAGCTCGGGGCTAGTTGACGCCACCGCACAAGGAACTCGGAGGCACTGCTGAGCCGAGGAACCTGGGCGAAATTAGACCAATTGACCGGCTAGCGCACGCATGCGACGTCGAGCACTATCAAGCTACTAAGAAGTTCGCCTTATTGACGTGTCCAGCTGGATCTGGAGGATATGCGAGATCGACGAGATCGGTCAGGTTCGCAAAAAAAAAGTTGACGCTGGCGACTCTGCGAACGCTTGATCATCATCATCATCCACCATCGCGATGTCCGACGTCGCCTGGCACACCATGTAAGCACGGCCGCTCGACTCGCAGCGCTGGCCGTGTTCATGTCACTCCCAGAACGGTGCGCATCCCGTTTGCGAGCAACAAGCACGCCACGATTGCAAAGCAAGTCATCGATGTCGACGCCGAGCTGCAAAAGGAGACCGTGAGGCGAACGCTGACGGTCGAAGGCGACGAGCTCGTTGCGTCCGTTGCCCTTTACTTCCGGGGCATACGTGCGCTCTGACGATGCCCGCAGGACGTTTCAGACGCTGACCATCCGCTTGGCACGCCTCGCGATCAACGGTTTCCTGGAGAACGTCGATCTCGTCGTGCGCACGATAGGAGAATTCGGCGACCAGGCGGACGAAGGATCGGCGACGAAAGTAGCATAGAGGATACAGCGTATGCAGTTTGATTCGTTCGGTTGTACATCACGTTGGTTGATCGACAGTACTATCTACTTGTCTAATCAACTCGGCTTAGGCCTCTGTAGTCTCTGTCTTCTTTTTCTTCTTATTCTCCCGCAGCGGCTTCGTCAACAGTCCCTTGAGCTCTTCGTCCTCCAGTTCCTTCTCGGTCTTGACTAGTTCTGGTTTGTACCAGTGAGGTGGATGCGTGATCAACAAAGGTCCAGCAGCGAGAAGGGCGATCGTGAAATGGAATGCAGCCACAAACGTGTGGGGAGGCGTGTAACTGATACGGAGGCGTTAGAAAGATGTAGGCTCTGTAGCGTTGTCACCTACACCACTTCGTACGGTTTCACGAGACCATGAGAGACGGCCTCTTGCAGTCCAAGTCGGGCCCGCTTCTCATCCTCCAGGACACGAATATTGATCGGAAAGGCACCAGCCTTTTTCTGCATCTCGGAAAATACAGCACGCGAATTCTTTAGCTTAAGTTGATAAGTGACGGAGCCTTCCTTTTGATAAATAGTCGTTCTCGAGTCTTCCACCCGCGCCTGGAAGCGATG
>JBBPUI010001197.1:0-11455 GCA_038094615.1 Heimioporus aff. retisporus | reverse complement strand
TAAGAGCATTCTTCAAGAATCAGCTCTGCTTGTATTTAGAATATAAATACTGTACATTTTGTAGTAGATAGAACAGTGCAATAAGACTTAATCTTTTGCTCTCTTAACTCTTGCTCTTCAATCCAGAACTCTTCCAAGTTCCATTACTCTACCAAGTTTAAACTCTGCTTAAAAAACAGTGAGTCTCACACCGTCTCCCTTTTATTTGTTGTACTGTGCACTACAGAGAGAGTACATATAGTACACTAGCCATGTAACTATTCCCACTCTTTTTATTTGGCTCCTGATCAAATCCCACAAAGTAGGCCTGGACCTACCAAAGCCAATGTTAGAATTTCTTTTTATTGCTGGTGAAGATCTCTGGCTTTTGCATGAATGACTTGCCCAATGGAAGGGTGATTGGTGTCACAGGCAGCACAGGGAGGCATGTGCAGAATGGGTTATGTAAGGCTTGTGGGGCCACTGGTGGTGTTGGGAATGTTAGGAGTTCTCTGATCCCATCTTTCCATGAGTTGTCTCCTAAGATCGATTTGTAGAAGGCCTGGTATTGTGTTGTGAACTCTCACAACTCATCATGGGTTAAGGCCATTGCTGGCTGTTTCTTAAAAGGGTTGTTCAACATCCTGAAATTTCTGATGTTGAAGGCAGGTTCTTCAATGGATTCTTCTGAAGAGAAAGACTTGGGTGAGGTGGGTTTGGTGGGGGGTTCAGAGAAGGCATTGTTGAATGACAGTTGTTGAATGACAGTCCAGGCTCACTGGGGTCTACTGTGTCCAACATATTTGTGGAGGTTGTATGGGGAAGTGTGGTTGTTCCTGCAAGGACACCTAATTGGCTTGACTACAGCAGGTTCTTCTGCAGGGAGTGAGGGAAATTTGAGAAGCTTGAAAGTTTCATAAGGGTTGGAATTTTTCTCCAAGCAGATAAAGAGTCCATTTGGGGCTGTGTGAAGGTATCAGCCTGAAGCAAGCCAGATGGGAGTGCAAAGGGCTTGGTCATACCCAATGTGGATTGGTTCAGGGATGGAAGAGTTGTTCAGGTCATAAAACTCCAACACAGATGGTGCAAAGTCTTGTGTGAAGGTAAGAGAGAGGGGAGTTCAGCTGAATGAGGTGAAGTTGTGTGAAGGAATTTTGTCATGTGTGAGACCTATACAAAATGTGCAGGCTGAAGAGCAAACACAATGGAAGTGGAGGGGAGGAGGGAGCTAGAAGCTTGACATCTTCTTTAGCATGTCGATGTCATAGTCAGTTGACCATGATTTTAGACAAACTGGAAAATGTACCTTTACTCTAAAAGACAGAAAGAGGGACAGCACAAAGTCTGGTGGTGTAACAAGCTGATAAGGGTGCTTTGCCCATGAGTCTGACACCAAGGACTTGCTCTGGTGGTAATGTTTATCAAAGCTGGTATACACACACCCACTTGAGGTCTCAACCAGCAGCCACTGTATCCAAATCACAGGGATCCCCAAACAATAGAGGTGTGGTGATGGATAGCAGGAAACTGCAGCACATCTCTGGACTTGACTCTCTTTAACCCTGGAGTCTGGGTATGGGTGTGCATGAAGCAATGAGCAACAATGACACAGGGAAAGTGATAGGATAAGAGAAGGATAGATTTGGAATATTGTAAGGACTCAAGTCAAGGGTAGCTCTTAAGGAACCACTTTCAAGACAAGAAAGATGCAATTCCAAATCTAAAGTACCAGTACAATACATGAGCTCTTATATACCTGCCTATGAGGCTATGCATACAGCAATGCACAGTAAACACATGTACTACATGAGGTGTATGGCTATGTGATAATGTAAATAGAAAGATATGTAAGACTGTGTTGTGCAAAGGAATGACTAATATATTACTAAGGAAAAAATAAAGTTCTAACACCAACATTCACATATCTTCTTCAAGCTGCTGCTCAGATGAAACAGGTGAGGGAAAAGAATAAGATCAAATCATGTACTACCATATATATGCATAATCTATCTACATTAAATAAATTGATTTTACAAGGTGTGTAATATGATCATAACACAACTTGCCAAAGAATAATCTCAGAATACACTGTATTTTTCAATCCCATTTATCCTAGTCACTTCCTCTGGACAAATGGATTGTCTTGCCAGACAATTGAAGCTCTCCACAAATGCAGGCTCTGGATATCATTCTCATTGCTTACAACCTTACTTCATCAACTTGCTGTGAAAAGTCTTGAGCATGTGGCTAATATTGTTCATGGCCCTTATATCCTGTGCTGGGACAATATCAACATCAAGACCTGGATATTTGTTGAACAGTGAGACTTTGCTCCATCCAAGGTTCAATCCAGAACTTTTGCTGTCATATATCAAATGAATGTGGACCCTTCTAATGTTCAGCTATCACCAATGATAGCCTGGGCATAACATGGAAATTGTTACGATTTGCCCCTATTCTTTCTTCTTTTCCATTGACACTACTATCCTCGGCTTTACCCGATGTTTCCACTTCGATAGAGTGCTCTAGAACATGCAACATGTTCGTTGCACACCCTTATCTTGTTATCTTTACTTCTTTCTTCCTTTAGAATATTCTCTGCTTAGTCATAGTTGTTCCGTGACCTTCTATGGCTTTCCATTGCACAGTATATAAGCTCGAGTACCTCGTCCCTTGTACCCTAGCTTAGTTCTGCTCAATCTTACCTCATTCCCCTTCGTTCCCCTCATCGTAACTCGCTGCTACCCCGTCGGTAGGCAGACTTACACTCGAACCACCTGCTATACATCCTAGCAGGCAGAACCCTTGACCCTACAGGGCAAGTACTCCATTGTCACCTCGAACCCTTGACCCCACGTTCTAGTTCTTTGAGCCTACGCTCGTTCCTACCTGGACCAAGCATAACAGAAATGACCTCTCTTTTAGTGCTGATATTTGACCAACTTTCAAGCAGCAAAAGGCCTTCCAAAATCAAATTCAAGCTCATATTCTTGATATTTTGCTTGAATCCTCTAGGACATTTGAGGAGTTCCAGCATCCAGATGATCCTCATCTTGTCCATCCAGAATGATGAAAAATGCCTGATGGTCATTGTACAAAACAGTTCCCTCTCCAGACATCCACAATAGATGAGAGCTCAATTTCTGAGAATATCACAATAGTCAATGACATATACATCAATCAGCTCAAGCTCATCCCAGATCAATTATTTAACCACACAATTCCTAGCATCAATGACCAGTCAACGAATGCATGGATCCAAGCTGCAAAAGCACTCTGAACAAAGGACATCAATCCTTTCACTCACCTTGAATTCCTGCAACTTGGATTTGGTCTTTTCCATCTGTGCATGAATCTGATCGGGGCACTTTTACATGTCCACTGAGGTTTGATTCATCAAATTGGTAGCCTCATGTGTTTCTTTTCAATACTCAACCACACTCAACTTGGTGGTGAGCACCCTGACTATCACACATTGATGTCAACAATGTCCCAAATCTTATGTGGAATCATTCTCAATGCTTGGAGGGTTGAGTCTGGATATTGCTCATTGGGGGCATTTGCCTCATCAAACCCATCTCAAGATGATCTAGTTTGAATTGCAGACCAGATTATTTGTAACCATGTCTCAATACCCTATCAGAATATGAAGTATACACAGAAGAATACCTCTGGCCTGCCAAGTCAAGATGATACTGCAAACCACAATCTCTGTCTCCTTACATGTGATTTACTGTATGTTCATGAACTCACAAAAGCAACTTTGCATGGAGATTTTGGGTGCATCAAAGATATCCTGGGAAGTCTTGTGATCGTTTTTTGTAGTGCAGGTTCAAACAATTACATAAGTGAGAGCCTACACTGGATCTACAATATCAAAAATGTATGGACACCAAAATTTGCATATGTTCCACCACTTCTGGGTCTATATTGAAAATCACACATGTTACAGTAAGATAACAAAAGACAGCATTCTTGTTAATATAACAGGTCTTGACAACCACTGGATGCCAATTGATTTGAACATTGAGCATCTCGTCCAATTTTTGAAGGTGAGACACCATAAATTGACATCCACTACTGGCTATATTTCTCCATTAGACTTTCATTGCATCCAAAGGAGTGTATGCTTCATGAGATCATCTGGATGACATCTCTGCTTCTGTGAACCTTTTGCAGAATGTCCACAAGCAAGTTCTTCATGTACTCAAGATTTTCTACCATGGTATCCCTCACATCAGTCTGGATACATCAACAGCAATTTATAAAATTGCATACAAGATTGAAGAACTTGAGCTTCATTGCCTCAAGCCTGACCAGGCTAGAAATGATCTTGTCAGGCCTGTCATTAATACACTTGCAGTTAGAGAGCAGAAGCTAAAGTCATCAACACTCACTACATTCAATCACAAGGTAAAGACTATGATCAGTGGTAAAGGCTTTCAGGCTGAGGAGGCTAAGGATGAGATTCCCTCTATTAACTTGAGCTTCACAGACAATTCTTCCATTGGTACAGAGTAGAGGTCACATTGCTACATTGATGGTGTTATTACTTGTATGCTACAGAAAATGTTTCTGGTGTCTGAATGGTAACAAAAGTGATTGGTTTTGCTCTTTTTGCTGGCCAGATGTTTTTGGATGGATGGGAGGTGTTTGGGTCTGATTGATTGGATGTGATATCTCAATGTGTGATGTTCTGTTCAAACTGAGTAATAATGCTAAACATCTCAGATCCATACTCATTTGCCCAGCATTCTGTCTCTTTGAGGAGTGTAACCAGATCTTGCAAGGAAGTGAGCTTTGATGGGTGTGTCTTGCTGATCATCTCAAGATCTGCATCATTGACAATCCATGTGACTGGAAAGAGAAGGCTGTGTTTGTGGGCTTGTTCACACTAGTCTAACAGCATGCCAAGAAGCTTTTGTCAATCACCTTGTACATACATTTGGTTTTGTTTTCATTTTGTTACCTTTGAGTCAGGCCTGGGATCATTATTATCAAGTATCACAGAAGCACCAGTATAGGGTTTTCCAAGGAAGAATTTGGCAAGATCAAATGTTGCATCATCATGTTGATCACAACACCATGGTATGGTAAAGTCTGATGCTATAAATGCTTTGAGGTATATAAATAATGTGCTTATTTTGGGAAAGCTTACCTTGTGCTGATTTATCACCTAAGTACATTGCAAAGACATTGTGGAGACATGTTTTTGATTGAGCAAAACATAGCAACATGATACTTGTGTGATCCTGCTTTGATACATTTTTCTTGAGTGTTCTAGCAGCTGGTTTGTCAGGATCAGAAGTTATCTGAGCCTTTCAATGCTTGAGTGAGAGATCAAGTGCCTACTGTTCAACCATCATCACAAAAAGACCTTGGGAATTGGTATTGTGCACAGCCTGTCCAGCTCATTGGGCTGTCTTGGCCATATTTTGGCAAATTCCATACTGAATGACAATTGCAACACCTTGGATATCCAATCCCTATATACAACATTAGTTTGAATCATATTTATTTCATATCTTACTGTTGTAGCACCAGCTGTCACATGAACAATGTGACAACATCCATTAGGCTTGGAAAAGTCTTCAAAAGTTTGCTGGAGGTAGTCTATTGACATGTTGGAGTGATAGTGTTTGATGATTCCACAGTTCCAGGGAGATGGTGGGAGCTGAGCATCCATGAAGTTGGCTGCATTGGTTGCATCCTGCTTCAAGTTGTGAAAGATAAGAGTCTTCAATAAGATCATGGGTGGGTGGAATGTTGAAGGAATTAGGAATGAGAGGTTGTCAAAGTTGCAAAGCAATCCTATTATTGGAATTGTAACATATGCTATATTTGGCCAATTTGTGGTGAGCCATATCACCAGACAGTTGCTGGAGAGTGCTAGTTGGGTATTGACTGTTGCCAGAATGTGATTGGGTAGTGTGACAGAGAGTACTTGAAAGGGAATACCTTTTGATAGGAGAGGATGCAGAAAACCAATCTTGCCATATGCTGATCAAAAGGGATCTTCACTGTGGTGAGGAATTCCTGTGGTATGGATATTATGTGTTTTGTCAATGTGTACACACACAATTTTCTGTATAAAAGAGTGGTGCTCCCAGATGAGACAAGCGAGGCAAGGAAGATGGCCCAAGCTGCTCTGGGGAGACAATCAAATGATGGTAATGACCATCTCAACACTCTTCTGACACTATCAAGAGAGTAATAGTCATTACAAGATATGTAACTTACTTTCCATAGATTCTTGTCATGTAGTGTATCCTCATTTATTGCAATAGTGTTGATTCCATAGTGTTTGCTCTCTAACACCTGTAGCAATTGCAATAATGCACCTGAGACACAATTAGTACCATGGATTGCCTCATCTGAGTTGTTTGAAGACACTTTAGTGGAGATATCATGATCAATATCGACTTTGGACACAGAAGCAGCAGGATCAATAGACACAGCATCTTTCCACTACCAATACTGGCTATGATTACAGTGTCACATTAACATAGCACTGCCAGCAATGCCTTGAGTTGAAACACATGTGGAATAACACAACCTTCTGTTACCATCGCTATGATCAAGAACACCTTAAGTGCATCAACCTTGTCTTCATCACTCAGACCTGCAATATATTCATGTGGTAACCAACTCCTGAGCAATGTCATAGCAGTTTGCATCAATGGATCCAGCAATCCTGTATGCCAGATAGCCTCTACAAGTGCTGCAATGGTGTTGTTCTGGTCCATGATATTTCAGTGCTCTCAGCTCAAGCATTAATCTCTATGATTTGTTGGGTGATCAATTTTCAAGCTCAGCTTCTTTCACTGCAAATTATTTGTTTTTCAAGTAAACTATGAGTTTTTTCATTGGCTAAAGATCACATGCCACTCAATCCCCTAGTGCCACAATTAAATATACCAGACTAGGTGGAAGCCACTGGTGTATGAATCTTAACAAGTATCCAAATATGGTAATGTAATAAAAATGTACAACATGAAGCTAATAAAATAACTGACAGGTAAGTTCTCATGGAAGCCTGGCACTACACAACAATATCAGCTTGCATAAAATTATGCTAAGGTTCTAGGGAAGATGTTTAAGGCAAGGATGATTTGATTGCTTCTTTAATTACAGAAGGTCAGTGGGCAGAGGGGTGGAAAGAAAATCAATCAATGAACAAATAGCTAGGTTGCTTCAGAACTGGAAACGTTAGCAAGGTAGAATCACCACTGCTGATGAACCCAACTGGAAGAGAAGTGGATATTGATTGCAATTGCATAACTGGTGTGGAAGGCTCTTTGCACAACTATCAGGCAACAACAAGGATGAGCACCTGTGTAGAAACATCAGTTAATGTTTGGCTTGCACAATATCCATATTGCCAGCATTGTTGTGTTTTCTAAAAGAGTGCTGAAGAACAGCTGCTCATTACTGTCAAATTATTACCATCAAGTTATCATGGCTTTCTATTGGTTCATATCATACACTTTTACCAAGTTACCATAGTCCATATTTTTCAAGGACTGTACACTCAGGAAGCTGTGCCACCTTTCTGTGGGGTCAAATTCAAGCCACTGAGCCTCATTGGTACATAACTCATTGGGAAGAAATGGGTGTCATCCAGCTTTATTGAAGGTGGAGGACAGTGGCATGGTTATGAACCTTGTAGTAATCCAAACACCCTTTGAGACTGTGAGGGCATCAGATGGACCAACCATGGTACACAATGAGAATGGGATTGGAGTGGGTGGTAATTCATGGCTTGGACAGTAGTGAAAATTGCAAAATATGTTTTATTTTTGAACTTGGTTCCCATGGATAAAATTTGGAGCATGGTTCAATGGCAAGGTTATATAGGATTGTTGTTTTGCATGGAAGCATGCCCAAGTATGATCATGACTATTGTGAAGTTAGTGCTCATCCTCATATCTGTGTTTGCCCAAAATTGTACAGTCACCACATCCAATGCATGACCCCCCACAGAGCAACTGTGCAAACTATGTGGTGCAGAATATTTAGTTCCCCATGTCACAACACTAACAAAGGTGAGTGCCACTCACCCTTGCCTACACCCATCCAAATGCCATCCACAGGTCTTCACATCCACCTGGGCACTCTTTCAAATCATCATCTTTGTTGCATTGAGCAGGTTCTACCCTCAAGTCCTTGCTGTTTTCCTAAACCTGACTGCATTCAACACACTCTCACCCACCTTTCTCATTGGGATGTGCATCTTGCTCACTGGCTCCATCCTGCATGTGTACTGCTACCACACACTCGGAACCTATTTCACATTCTAGCTCTCCATTTGGCCCACACATATGCTCATCACCTATGGTGCATACAGGCTCATCAGACACCTGAGCTACATGGCATACATCCTCTTGGTCATGGGGTATCTGCTTTGCCTGCTTGACCTCCAGGCACTTGTCCATGACAATCATGCTCTTGTGACATGGGTCAGCCCAGATTGTCATGCAACCATGACTGCTATGTGGGGCTACATGTTGGCAATGTTGCTGGTGTCGTTGTACGTGATGCTAAAAGAATGGATGGACAAGGAGGATGCAATGCTGGAAAAGCACTTTGGGAAGAAGTGGCAGGCATGGGCAAAAAAAGTGCCTTATCAGCTGAACCTGGGTGTTTGTTGAATCATCATAAAAAAACATACTGACAAGGTAAGAGGTGTGTTTAGAATGTGTCTGTTAATATGCTCTGAGTTGATGAGGGTTGGTTGAATTCATATTGAGTCCCATTTGATGAGATGAGGATGAGATGATCATGATGCTGTCCTATCATTCAAATTATATTAGTTTTTCAGTGCCAATGATCTTTAACTTAAATGCACACATTCAAGTGATCTGTGAAAGTCGTCAAAGATGTTATGCACTGTACACTGAAGAAAGTAAAGTCACAAGTATTGAGCACCAGAATCATTGTTATTTACTTGATGTGTCCAATAATAATCAATGTCTGACACTGTTATGCTGTGTCACACGCGACACTGATTGGGATGAGGGTCTACTGGAAATCAGTGACAAGGCACCTAATTTGTAGTGTCTTGGGCATTTGGGATTGTGAAATATCTAGTTAATGTAAACAGTCTCATTGCTGCTGTAACAATAATATAAAATACTTGAGCAACAGAGCATGCATCACAACCAAAAAATATTTGAGAAAAAATTACCCATTGAGAGGATGGAACTCATGACCCACAAACCCACAAGCAGACCTGTGCACCTACCAAACCACTTAGCCATTGCACAATATTTACATAGGCTATTTAGTTGTACAGTACTTTAAAGACTTAGCAAAAATTATTATATTATAGACCTGGAAATCAATGACATTTGTCATGAAAAGAAGTGACACCTAAATCAGTGACACTGTATGTGGCACTGAATTTAAGTGTGTCACTGAAAAGATGTGACCATGGAATTAGTGACAGCATCACTTCTTTTCAAAAATCAGTGTCATGGTACTTGAATTCTAGTGACTTTACTTTTGTCAGTGTGTGGAGATTGTCCATCACACATTGTAGAATGTTGCCATCATCACCATATGCATGGTCTTATGCTGGCCACACCCACATGTCAAGCTGTAGGATGTGCAGAAGACTTTGCACATAATAAAAAATGACACATACCAATCCAGACTCAGTACCTGCCTCACTACCATCACTCCTCTACCTGCATCATCCTTACCATTTCCACCTCTCTCTGCCATTGTTGTCATCACCATTGGCCTACACAGTATCTTTTCAGCATTCTCTGTGTCTCCCCTTGCTATGATGCAAACACCATACATGCCACCTTGTCCCACCTACCATGTTATGCTTGGTCCAGATAGGAATGAGCATAGGCTCAAAGAACTAGAACACAGGGTCAAGGGTTTGAGATGATGATGGAGTACTTGCCACTAAGGATCAAGGATTCTGTCAACCAGGATGTATGGTTGGTGGATTGAGCATAAGTCTACCTACTGAAGAGGTAGCAGCAAGTTTCGATGAGGAGAGCAAAGGGAAACAAAGTGGATTGAGCAGGACTAAGCTAAAGTACAAGAGATGAAGTACTAGAGCTTATATACTGTGCAATGAAAGGTCATGGAATGTTACAGAACAATCATGACTAAGTGAGGAACATTTGAAAAGAACAAGAAGCTAAGAAAAGAAAGATAAAGGTATGCAACAAACATGTTGTGTGTTTTAGAGCACTCTATCAAAGTAGAAGTATTGGGTTATGCTGATGATGACAAGTGAAAGTGACAAAGAAGAAAAGAACAGGGGCAAATCATAACATACCACACCACTTCAGTTCCTAGCCTTGTCTTGCTTGATAATAACAACAGTGATGATGTGAACACTGCACAACCTCCTGTCATTGTCAGAGTCACCATGATCACCCATGATATGCTTCCTTGCTCATCCCCTCATCCTCACCCATGCTTGATACCAGGCAAAGAAGTTGTTGTTTAGGCACCCCTGCCCCTGCCTTCCATGAACCTCATGCAAATGTGGTGAAATTTGTGTGACAAAAAACAATGTCAACACTGTGTCAATGCTGCAACACTCACCACCACAATGAGGGGACCCATGGAACAACAAGAGCACCAGTACCAGGACAACATGACACCAATACATGGTGAGAAATAATCTAATGCATATGTTAGTAGTAGACATGGATTCAATACACATTTCTTTTGTTTTTTTTTTTAGCTTCAACCTGTCTGAGAAGAATTTCCATCTTATGTGCTTTTCATGCCTAATCTGCTTGCCTGCAGTGCCAATTGTGCTTGTAAATATGGCATTTTGATTGAGCCAGTGGTGACCATTGAGCCAGTTTTTGGCAATTCTGAGAAGCAGCAGGAGGTTTGCATCACACTATTTTGACTTAATGTGGTTCACCTTGCAGCAACACTACTTCTATATTGGTCCAAACTTTGTGCTACCTATCATAACCACTATTGCATTCTTCTAACATATCTATATAAAATACAATTTCCATAAGTGCTTATGGATGGTACAAATCATTTGATTTGGTATGTTTGATATCACTGAAACTGCAGTAAAACCAGTCTTCATACCTGGATGCAACTGTCTGTTGGGCTGCAGATTTGACAACACACCAGAATAACTTCCAGTCAAACTTTGCCTTGAGTATAACATCCTTGAATGCTTGTGGGTTTGTCACAGTCCTCTGGATTGTGGCTGTAAGATTGATGATGCTCTCCTTGACCCCAGATAGGCCAAGGTTGATTGCCATGGTTACATTGTCCATGTCAATGGTAGGGCATAATGACTAAAAAAAAGTTGTTAGTGGCAGTCACTGACCTCAAAGAATATATGTAAACTCACTCCAGTCACCAGCTCATTGCTCAAGTCCAACACCCTATTTTGTAAAGGAAGGCTATGGGTGTATGAGGCTATTTGTAGATAGCTTCCTTTGTAGTGCACAGATCAATAATAGGGATTGTTGAG
>JBBPUI010001196.1:0-11458 GCA_038094615.1 Heimioporus aff. retisporus | reverse complement strand
CGTACATGCTATGGATTTCACTGCAAATCAATGAGTCCTTGGCGGTACTAGAAAAACATTAGGGTAGGTCAAATAACCCATGCCGAAGTTTGACCAACAAAGGCCGTGGGTGTACGGGGGCGATTCGAAGGCATGCTTAAAGCAAGGCAATCTTCGTTAGTGAGGGTATGACAACGGGCTTCTTCCTGTGTCCCAACATCAACTTTTAATGGCGTCTTCACACCGCCAGCAACGTAAGCCTGTAGATATGCCTTCCCAAGGACACTACCGTGGGTCCTCTCCCATACTGATACTCGCTTTTAGCGTGGGCACAGTGTTTACTCTATTTCAAACATGTTCCAAAATATCAGATGAGGATTCTCTCAGAGGCAGACGATACTGATACGGATCCTGTCCAGATTCCCTGTACAAGAGCATGTTGGAGGGTATTGAAGATACCATCTACCATACTAGTAATCGTCGTCGAAGGTGCTCCCGGAGCTGTCGGTGCCGAGGCAGCGCAAGAAACACGTGCATCAAGCAAGCAGACGATACTTATTTCGACTTTCGAGAGCTCCAGGACCCCTTTATGACATCCGACCCTAGTTTCGAGACCTGAGGTGCCTTCAACTTATCGAATATTGAAAGGATTCGAGAAAACTAGCGTCTGTAAGGACAGTGAAGGTAGTACTTTACTTGTAAGTAGGTTTCAACATACCAGGTCCGAATACTAAGTGGGGAAATTTGATTTGATTTGTCACGTCGGATACAAAAGGTTCGGTGGCAAATTCAATTATTCAAGCTACTGTTGTAGAACGACCCTATCTTCGTCAATTGTTGGCCAGCTATCATCTACCGTTCTCTTTTTTTAAAAAAAGAAATCAGGACAACAACGAGTTCGTAAGTGATCATGATCGTTATGGTCTTTGCCTTCAATCACATTTAGTCATTTTCTCCTATAGTAGCAACTCGCACCCCCTAGGAGTTAGCATAGCAACCCCGACACTATCTTTTTACTTCATGTCACTCAAACAGCCATATCATAGTTACTCTCGAAAGCTGCTTCTTGCGTTCGATGTAGGTACAACATATAGTGGGGTTTCATACTGCATACTCGATCCGGGGGAGGTTCCAAAGGTTCGTGGCGTTGCAAGGTATGAGCACGCTTCTATCTCTTGTACTTGGTGGCATACGTACGCGTCTCATTCAGGTACCCCGCTCAAGAGCGAGTCGGTGGCGATAACAAGGTTCCGTCGATCTTGTACTATGATCGAGATGGTGTCGTGAGGGCCGTTGGTGCGGAAGCACTGCAGGAGCACATCATCGAGCAAGCAGAGGAGGAAGGTTGGGTTAGACTCGAATGGTGAGTCGAAAAAGAGACTTATCTTTTTCCGCGTTGACTGAAGGACCATGAGGTGGAAGCTACACTTGCGAGCAAAGTATCTCTCATCGTCACATATCAAAGATGACGACATACCGCCCCTCCCGGTGGGCAAAAGCGCCGTCCAGGTCCTCGCAGATTTCATGTGCTACCTGTTCGCCTGTGCACGAAACTATATCATCGAATCGCACGCGAACGGTGATTTGCTGTGGAAATCTGTCGGGCATAACATCGAGTTCATTTTCACGCATCCAAATGGGTGGGAGGGACTGCAACAACAGCAAATTCGTCGTGCTGCGGAGCTTGCAGGATTGGTTCCTAGTGGCTGGGATCACGCAAGTTCAATTCATTTACTGACGGAAGGAGAAGCGAGCCTTCAGTTCTGCGTCACAAACGTGTTGGATGCAGACTCGCCCTTGGGGGTCCCTATTTCTCGGTCCTACGACAGTGGATTCGGAGACGGTGTCAATGAAGAATCGGGACACCAAGGGATCGTCATCGTTGACGCTGGCGGTGGCACTATCGATCTGAGTGCTTACTCCGTAAAGCTATCCCCTCCAAGAAAGTTCGAGGAAATCGCCCCTGCAGAATGTACGACATCCTGCTTCGACTGCTCGGTCGATTCCCATGTTTACTCATGCGCTATCCCGTCAGGTCGCCTTCAAGGCTCCGTGTTCGTTACACGAAGGGCACATACATTTCTCAAGGGTTTGTGTTCTGCAGTACGTGGGCATCTTTACCTGATCGCATTCTATTGTAGCCAAACTCGCCAACTCGCAATACGGGTCCCTTGAAATTGTCGAGGAAATGAAAGATATTTTCGACAAGACCACAAAACTGAGGTTTCGAGAAGCCAATACTCCGCAATACATCAAATTCGGAACAGTACGGGACAAGGATCCTCAATATGATATTCGTTCTGGGCAGCTCAAGTTAGCCGGGTAAGGAGCACCTTACGTTGCATGTCTATTATCGACCCCATGTACAGCGAGGACGTTGCAGCATTCTTCGAGCCATCTGTGGAAGCAATCGCAGAGGCATTCGAGACACAGCGACGAACAGCAAAGAAGTTACAGATTGAAATCAGGGTGTGGCAGTTCTGACATCTCACACATTACATAGCTTGATTATTTCCATCATTAGCATGCCTTTCTAGTGGGCGGTTATGCTGCCAGTGATTTCTTGTATTGTCGTCTTCAACAACACCCGGCGTTCTTCGGTGTACACTTGTGCAGGCCTTCGGGCAATCCGTGCGTGTAACACTGAACAGAGGAGTTTTCTGACTGTTTTCTCAGAAATAAGGCCGTGGCAGATGGCGCGGTACTCTCCTACATTGATCCCCTCGTCACTTCGCGAACATCAAGGTTTACGTATGGTGTAGAATATCGTGTAAAATACGACTCTTATCTTCCCGATCATCGAGCAAGAAAGCACACACGATTTCAATCCGCTTCTGGAGACAAGTTGATACCACATGGATTCTGGTCGATATTAAAAAAGGCCAGTAATCGTTATGACTGTAAATAATCATATTATGTTTATTTTACCACAGGGGGTGCAAGTTTCAGAGGAGACCGAATTCAGACAGCTGTTTCACTACAATGAAAGTTCGCGGTCTGAACTAAACAGTGTGGGTGTGGATATTCTTGCCTATAGGGGTGATAATCCCCATCCGATGTGGACGGACACGGAACCCAGTGAGTCTTTCAATGGGTTAGCCGTGCCCAAAGCTAATGGTAGCCTCGATATGAGCTCGTTTCACCACCCTTTGCCACGTCACCGCAGACACTACGGATATTGCGAAGACACTGCATCGAAGAATGTCGCTCAAAGGGGATCATTATTATCGTCTGAAAGCTGAGGTTGTACTCTCGTTCGGTCTCACCGAGCTGAAAGCCCAATTATCCTGGCATGACATGGTTCGTCTTGTGGTCCAGGTCGCTTTCTGCCTTATTGTTGATAAACGGTTCCAGGGCGTAGAGAAAAGGTGGGGTCAGGGTTGCAGACCTGGATGCGTACTAATTCGAGCACCAACAGAAGCCCCGCTTCGATCATATATATTGATTGATCGTAATGCGTTAAATAAACCTTTTGGTCGGGCGTACGATGTATTTTACATTTTGCGATGGCATCAGCTGTTTTGGAGGCTTTTTTTTTTTGCTTAGTTCGTTAGTTATGTAACGTGTACAGTACTTTACAAGAGTCCACAAGTTAGCGCTATGTTGCCCACGAGTATGCTACTTACCTTAGCTCCCCCGCGAAACTTCAACACGCATGTAAGGCCTGGGTCGAACCTTACAACCTCCTTCCTTTGTGATAAAGAGACCTAACGGTCTTGATCTCCCAACCCGGCCAGATTTCCCCCACCACCGCCTTGAGACAGGCGTTCGAGCCCAGAGCGTCCCACCTGTCGTAGAGGATCAGTCTCACCACAGGGAGTGCCGCGCGCGAGCCGCCCGACCGGAAGGCGTTCGCCCGTCGTCGAAGCATTGCCTTGGTCGCCAGGTCCGGAATGATCAGCAGGGTCTCGAGGCGGACCATGTCGGCGATGAGCGTGTCAAGCACGCCTGCCTCAGCTGCATCCCGCGGGGCAAGGTCGCATCGGATCTCCAGGTAGACAAGGGATCTCGCGACGCCTTGCAATGCGGCGTATAACTCACGATGGGTCAGAGGCGGCGATAGACGGGCTATGGCGAGGCGCTTGAGCGAGGCCGAGCTGGCGCTCAGGATGTAGCGTATGCGTTCGAGGCTGAGTGCACCCGACAGTGTGATCTCGGTCAGCGCATGCGTTAGCGGGGTTGTGGGTGCAGGCACAGTGTGTGCCGTGCTCTCGACTGCACAGATCGAGAGTCGTTTTAGGGTGGGGCACGTCGCGAAGCATGTCTTATACGCTACGTCGAGCGTACCGACCACGTCAATCTCTTCCACTTTGTCAAGGCCTCGCAGCATCCCCAGCACTTCGTCCGTCAGAACTGCTGGGCAATAAGGGGTGAGCGACCACGCTTTGATATTTCTTGCTAGCTGGAGAATCGTGCAAAAGTGGGCCGAAAACAGCAATGAACGTGAACGCGAGATATTGGTATTGGTTGGGGCTTGTTCCGGCTGGGGAATTAGATTTGATTGAAGGTCAAACCAGCTAGGGTGTTCGAGAAAATAGCATGGTGACAGGCACGTGATGGAAAGGGCTAGCGTGGGTTGTAGAGCAAGCGCGCGTGCAAGTCTGCAGATCTCAGGCGCACGCGTTCTCCACCGTGTCAACCTATTCTGAGGGCGACGAAAGTCGCTCAACAGCAGGCTGAGGGCACATGACCACTGTCTGCAGACGCATGCGCAGGAGAGGAGGTCCCTCCGCCACCACCTGTAAAGTTCCATGGAGCTTGAGATGTGTTCGAAGATTATGAGCGGAACCTCATCGGGAAGGTGGATGGCCTCGCGGTCGGAATGTAGCACAACGGCAGGTTGGACACGGACGACACGCCCAATGGCGAAAGTACCATCGGGATCAGGATAGTTATCGTATGGCCCCGGGGTGTACAGGCGTGAGGAGGCGGTGAATGAAACAGACACGGTTCGGGTGTCCGCTGTCAATAGTTGGTAATGCTCGAATGCCGACTGGTGAGACTCTTGAGTATCCTCTATGAATGACAGTTGTCCAAACAGCAAAGGGCCACCGTTCACTGGCAGCATGTTTGTTTCCAACACATAAGTTTTGCGGCTTCCACGTGTGAGCGCCTCCATCTTGAAGATGGCATGGAAGACAGGCAACAAGGATGGATTTGGCGGCGAGGCAGCAGGGGTGACTGATGGAGATGATGGTGCGCGTACTAGTTCCTGAGATGCAATCATCGAGCTCAAGCTCTGAGGGAACGCATATCGATAAAGAACACATACCCAGGCCTGAAGTATGTCACTGGGTGGTACATCACCCTCATAACAAATGGTGATGCAGACACCAGAGAATAGACGGTGAGTACCATGATCAAAGAAAACTGTAAGTGTGGTCTTTACGGAGTCCTCAGATGCTCGAGCAGCAGGGCCTTCCAAAGAGTACTCGTTGACGAGGCAGCCAGACTGTACGAGCATGTTGAACGTGTGCACACAAGTATGTTGTGTTGAGCGTGGAAAGCGTATAGCCGGATGATGTCCGCTCGCCTCGTCCGACATGCCAGCTCGTTGGCTGGCTCAATCCTACACCTGCCCGGCCTTGGACGTCCTCGTCCCTATCCCTCAGGGATCGAACATCCACCGCTTTGGTGACCCGAATAACGCCATGGCCGTTCTCCGCAACGTCGCCTGGACAGTGACAGGGGGTGAGAACTGGGCCATCCTCGGTCACGGTCCTGCTCCAGGTACGTGGCCCGCACCAGGCCCTCGATCGTGCTCACCCTCAGATGCAGACGCTCCACGGCCACCTCCGGATCGCACCCCCGTGCCCAGGTGGCCTCTTCTCATTCCTATCTGCCTCGCACCGCAATCCCCACACCAATGTCGCCCTCATCTTGTTCTCCCACCGGCCCCGTGCAGCGGGGACCACGTTCTACGACCACACCGCCAGCTTCAACACCATGCGCGACGACGACCGCCTGACCTGCGTGAGAGCCTGCGCGTGGGAGTCCAAGGATGGGCACCTGCGCCTGCACGTCCTCGCGGACCGGCCTGGCCTCACGCCGCTCCTCGACCTCCCCCTCGTCGCGCTCTCTGGCGGACAAACCCGCCGCGTGCTCCTCCCCCCTCGACAAGTCGCTCAGTCCATCCCTCTCCTCCGGCAACATCGAATCGCAACACGCCTTCCCAAGAAGAGTCCTGCCGTGGGTCCTCTCGCAAAATTGGTGCTCGCTCTCGGTGTGAGCACGACTTACAACAGAGCATCCTATCGCTTGCTCAATCCCGGGTACGTTTCAGAAATCCATGACATTTCAAGGTAGGCGACAGTTTGCTCAAGGGTGGGTGATGTTGACGCGTGCTTTATACGGGTTCCCTGCTCAAGAACATGGTGGTGAAAACATGATACCGCCTCATCTTGCCCTAAGAGCCGCTGGTTCCGAGGCACATCATCAAGCATTGAGCAAGCAAAAGCGCGAGGCTGGGTTAAGCTCGGGTGGTGAGTTTAAAGAAAAGATCGTTCTCCATTACTTACCCAGCTGCAACCCTGGTGGAAGCTTCACTTGCGCCAGAAGTTATAAAAGAGACGGACACCCCACCCTTTTCCCACGGGAAAAAAACCGACCTTGTTCTCGCGGATTTTAGGCGATATCTCCTTCAGTGCACCCGCGCTCTCATCATAGACGCCACTACGCTTATCCAAGTGTGGAGATCTGTTTTCCCGACGTGCATAACAGAATCGGCCAGCGTACAGTTGACACGACACGCAAAGACTCAGAGCAATTTCTGGTCGTACCACGCGTGCTCCAACGCGACCGCCTCCTTGATCGTCTCGGGCCGCTGCCAGCCATGTCCTTCCCCCTCGAACAGCCGATATTTCACTCTGTCCTTCCCCCCATGCGCAACGATCATCTCCACGATCTTCTCAGCCTGCTCCGGAAGTACGACCTTGTCGTCCGCCCCTTGAAGCACCTGCACGAGCCCGCGTTCAAAGAGGCTCGATGGTTGATAGTAAGAAGACATACCAGGAGCGGTGTCACAATCCCCTCCGCGTGATGCACGGGGCTGCGCGCCGCATACACCTCCGGAACTTTTTCCGGCGTTTCACAAAGCAGCCTGTTTATGAACCCCAGCACAAACTTGTGCATACTTACCTTGGCAAGCAATGCGAGATCCGAGACGCCGTACAACGATGTCGCTGCCTTGAAGAAGCCGGGATCCGGTCCGATAGACAGGGCAGCCAACGTCGTGAACCCGCCCGCAGAGATGCCTCGCATGGCGACACGAGCGCCATCGATGAGCGAATAGGGATCGGCCGCGAGCATCCTGGGAGCATCTTTACACTCTTGAACATCGACGATGCCCCAGTTTCCGGTAAGGCGAGATCTGAGGCAGGATGAGAAAGACGAATCAAACGAAGAGGGGGCATTGCTCGCATATATTCTCGTCCATAGCCTAACGAGCCGCTGTGATTCACGTCCAGCCTTGTCCGGAACAGCTTCAGTTGTGTAAATACTAAATCCATGACGACTTGCTTACCAGGCGTAACCACGGCTCGTGTAGTACTGCTTTTCCCAGCTCAGTGCTTGTGTCTCGAGACCGACGGGACCTCCATGAGCATGAACGATACAAGGCGGCTTTTCTCCAGGAATGCTCGATCCCGAATATTTCGGATTCTTGGGTGCATAGTATACCACGTGGAGTGGCTTTCCGTCCTTGTAAAGCGTAATCGGCTGTGGATGCGAGATATATGCCTCGGAACCTGGCGCGGCTTGCGGGGCGCTCGACTTGAGCACTTTATACGATGGTACAAACGACGCGCCAGAAAACGTGCACAAGACGATGCTATCCGGTGCATCGCTCCTGCTCGCGATGAAAATGATCGACGAGCCTCCGTTCGCAATGACGTGATTCGCAACCGAAAAGGGGAAATCATGGACTTCCACGGCGTTCTTGGAGGTATCAGAAAGGTCAACAACGAACAAGACGTTCCGACCGTCACGATACGCAACGAACGCGGCAAACCTGCCATCGTCCAAGGTCGCGCAGGGATTATCGCCAAGACTCCATGCGAACCCACCAATGTCCTGTTGGATAGGTTCGCGAATCGCGAGTCGAGCCTGACTCGTCTGTGCAGAGTACACGAACGGGTTCTGGAACCCATTAAGCTCGTCCGAGGTAAATACCAACGTGGTCTCGGACGCCCACGTGGGGGAACCGACAGACTTGGTGAGCCGCTCGCCACCGACGTGGGTCTTGTTCAAGACGACGATCGTGTCCTGCTGGACGAGCACGTCAGCGACGTAGACTAACGAGCCTTCCCAGGGCATGTCGGGGTGGTACCACTCCTGCCAAGCGATCCTGGTGCCCGACGGGTTGAACACCGGGGCCGCATAGAAATCGGCACCGACGACGAGGGGAAAGGTTGCTTTACGGTTCGTGTTGATCACGCAGAGCGTCGTGATGACCGTCTGTAGGGTACCAATCGTGTGATCTTCGAGGATCGAGACCAACAGGTCATGACGCTTGGGGTGAACGATAAAGTTGGCATACCCGTATTTCGGGTTGTCTACATGCGGCAAAGGTCAGCTAGATGAGTTGGGTCGGATAGATCAACGGTTAACCTGGTGTGACGGGCTCCGGCTGGCTCTCACCGTCCGTCTTGACCGAGTACACGCAGTTGTCGGCGGCGTTGGAAAAGTACAGAGTACCCGCATACACGGCCGCCGCAGCGCCGCCGGACTCTTGGACGCTGGAGCGCGCGCTGTAGGGGGCCGGTAGGACGTCCTGCGCGGCGAGCGTGTCCACGATGACATGACGGTCATTATCTTTCGGACGTAACTCGATGTGGTATACGTGGTCGTTGGTGGGGTCGACAAAGAGATCAGTAAAGAAGATCCTCTGAAGCCAGTCTGAGGCGTGTCAGCGTACCAATGAGCAGATGCGACTCACGTCTTGCGCGATGAACTCTGTCGTGATGGTCGATTCCCATTTTCCAAAGGGTGCAGTTTGCGACATGGCTGACTTGCTGGAGGTGGTGGCGACTGTGGGTAACAATCTGTCGACTAGGCAGGGGTATCAAATTACGGCGATCTTATAATACAGACCGGCGTGTATAGTTATCACCATGTTGTCCCTGTAGCATTACAAGGACCTATGCATGTACGTTCCCACAAGGATCGCTGACAGAAATCAATCCGCAAAATCGACAGCAAGCCTTCAACCAACATGTCGCAACTTACTATCCAGACAGTCAGTCGAATGGCTCGTTCGACCCGAGCGCGCCCTTCAGTTCCGCATCGTGCCGGTACGCGATCTGAAACTAGTATGAACAGCTTCAACGAGCGCACGATCGATCAGGTCACATGACGGGCTTGGTGGAACGATGATGATGACGTAACTTCCGCAACCACCTTTTATCGGTCGCTGGATGATGAGTGACTATGCGATGTTCCGGCGCCACGACGCATGTTTTATCACGCCTAATTTCACCTGGCAGAATGGCGCCCGAAGATAGTGGCGCTGTGGCCAGAGGGCGTACGGTATGTGACTCGGAGGAACACTTAGTGTACTAGCAAGGTGATTGATCGATCTTCGACCACCCCAGTAAGGCGTTCCTCGTGTTCCAAGTGATAGTGGTCAGCGTGGCAACGGACTTTTTCCTGTGTGTTCGACAATCGTCGCCCCCAACCCCAACTTCCAACGGCGTCTTCACGCCACACAGCAACGTGAGCTCACAACATGCCCTCCCAAGAGCCTTACCGCGGGTCCTCCCGCAAACTGGTACTCGCGTTCGATGTGGGCACGACTTACAGCGGGGTATCCTACTGCCTGCTCGATCCTGGATATGTTCCAAAGATCCACGGGGTTTCAAAGTAGGCGAAAATTGGCGCAGGGCGAATGATGTTGACGCGTGTCCTACACAGGTTCCCTGCCCAAGAACACGTTGGTGGCGATAACAAGATACCGTCCATCCTGTACTACGATCGTCGAGGCGCCGTTAGAGCCGTTGGTGCGGAGGCAATGCAAGAGCACATCATCGAGCAAGCAGAAGCACAAGGCTGGATCAAACTCGAATGGCGAGTTCAAAGGAGAGCTTGTTTCTATTGCTTACGAAGGTGCAATCTAGGTGGAAGCTTCACTTACGCCCAAAGTATCTCGCATCGTCACACATCAGAAAGAAGGATATCCCGCTCCTTCCCCAGGGAAAAAGCCCAGTCCTCGTTCTCGCGGACTTTATGCGATATCTCTTTCGGTGCGCTCGCACTTTCATCATCGAAACGCATGCTAGCGGTGCCTCCGTGTGGGAGTCTGTAAAGAACAATATCGAATTCGTTCTCACGCATCCGAACGGTTGGGAAGGTTTGCAGCAACAGCATATACGCCGCGCTGCAAAGATGGCGGGGCTCATTTGCGGAGATGAACACGCGAATCGGATTCATCTGGTGACAGAGGGAGAGGCTAGTCTTCAATACTGTGCCAATGAACTATTATCGGACTCGATCTCCAAGCTTCTGGTTGTTGAGCCCGGGAACGCTGAAGAAGTCGTCGTCGAAGGCCCAGAGCAGCAAGGTGTGGTCATCATCGATGCTGGGGGTGGTACCATCGATTTGAGTGCTTATACCCTAAAGCTATCTCCTTCCACTGAGTACAAGGAGATCGCACCCGCAGAATGTAATATGTGCTCAGAGTTTCGATTCGAGTGCTTTCTCACGGGTCGTTGCCACAGGTCGCCTTCAGGGATCTGTTTTCGTTACTCAGAGAGCCCACACGTTCTTGAAAAGTATGTATCCTTTTGCGATTCACTAGTTCCCAACATGTTCTCGTCATGTTGCAGCGAAACTTGCCAAGTCACAATATGGATCCGATGAAGTCATCCAGCAGATGAAGGATGTTTTCGACAAGACTACAAAGCTGAGGTTCCGCAATGCAAATGATCCGCAATACATCAAGTTCGGGACTACACGCGACAAAGATCCTGAATATGGCATTCGCTCTGGCCAGCTCAAATTGGCCGGGTTAATGGTTCCGTTTGTCTATTGGTTGTTCGTCATTGACCCTCGTATGTATATACAGGGAAGATGTCGCGCAATTCTTTGAACCCTCAGTCGAGGCGATCGCTGAAGCCTTTGAGAAACAGCGACGAGCAGCAGCAAGATCAAACATCCCGATCAAGGTCAGATGAACTCGAATGCTTTTGCTGTGTCTTCTGGCCTCATCTATCAGTGACAGTATGCCTTCCTTGTTGGGGGTTTTGCTGCCAGTGATTTCTTGTATTGTCGTCTTCAGCTCCACCCAGTATTTTCGGAGGTGAATCTGTGTAGACCTTCTGGCTATGTGTACGTGTCACTTCAACCTAATTTGATTGTGCTAATCGCTCTCTAGCAACAAGGCAGTCGCAGACGGTGCTGTATCATACTATATCAATCCCCTTGTCACGTCACGAACGTCCAGGTACACTTTTGGCGTGGAATGTATCAGAGCATATGACAGTTC
>JBBPUI010001195.1:0-11461 GCA_038094615.1 Heimioporus aff. retisporus | reverse complement strand
AGGCGGTGGCGAGACAGTAGCGGGTGTTGACGACGGAGGGACGTAGAGGTCGAACAGTTCGAATGTCGCCGGATCGTGCACGAACGACCCGAGGATGAGAGACACCGCGAGCGGGCGGTCAGTCGTCGGTGGGAGGGACGCCGGTGGACGAGCCATGTTCTACTTAGGGTCAGCGAAGGACTCGTGTGGGAGGCAAACAATCTTAGACCCACGAGCTCGAATTTTGCTTTACCGCCCGGCGTGACGCGGACGGGCTGGATGCCTTCTTCGCCCGAGACGCTGTCGTAGAAACGGAGGAAGGTCTGGTGGGGCTGGACACCGTTGCCTTGGTCGGACTCGGTGACCTGGAAGGTAAGTTTGAGGTTGTCGGACGGGCCGAGGGTCAACGGCTCTGGCTTTTGGGACAGGGAAAGGCTGCTGAGTGCATGTCAGGCTGGGGTTTGAAGACAAACGGCCGACAAACGTTTCAGAGCGCAGCTGGGATGCATCTGCAGAGGAGATGGTGAAACGAGGGGACTGCAGAGACAGCGAGGCAGCGTAGACGTGCGCGACGAGGAGCACCCAAACCGAGTTGCGCAGTAACATCATCGTCAAAGAGTGTAACGTGTCAACCTCAACACAAAAATGTAAATAGAAACAGGCTGTTTTAGCAAAAAGCTTAAAAAACTCAGACCCCACCGTGGTTCGAACACGGGACCGCACGATCTGCAATCGTATGCTCTACCACTGAGCTATAGAGTCACTTGACCACATCATGCCCGGCCAGCATCTAGGATTGGTCGCTGAGATCGATTAATAACTAACTTTCATGGTTTGTCATTGACACATGTACTCAAGCTACCCTGGCAAATGCTCGTACCATAGTCTCAATATATTCCGGCGCTCGTACGGTGGGTATATACAGTATGTATACATCAAATGCCATCGAAGGATGCTTTAACGAACCATAGGGGCGCTCTGCGCACCACTGAGCTCTTTCTGAGTGAACTCGACGATTTCGTGACTCGAGGGACGCGGAAATTCGTCGGAGTCCATAGACCAACACCTTTCAATGAACCCCCATCTGTCATTCGTGACAAATTCACGATCCCCCCGGTCAGGGCTGATACCCTGGCTGATGGCATAAATGACTTGTTCATCACGAGGGAATTGATGATAAGGAATTTTTCCGGTCAAAATCTTTTTCCGTGGTTCAATAAAATAAGCCATGCAAATAAAGCGATCACCACCCACCTGCAACATGATGCTTCCAAACGAATACACGTCGCTTCGTACGCTTGGGATTGCGATCGCGTGCCAATCGTCGAAAAGGAATAACTCACGAGCCATCCACCGTACTGTGCCTTTATTCCAGCGACTCGTTGCGAAGGTTGACCCGCCTACTTCTGTCAACAACATGGACGACCCAAAATCGGAAACACAAGCATGCCCGTCGGCATCAACAAGTATATTCGACTATGCAACTTTGGGCCTGAGCACCAAAAAAAAAAAGGAGACGGAGCTGAGATACATACTCCTGACAGATCACCATGAACGACATGTTGGGAATGCACTGGTGATTTTTAAGAGAGATAGGACGAAAATAGATGACAGCTCACAGTAGTGCAAGCCACAAGCTACATCATTAATCTGAGAAAATATCATCCCCTTGCTCTCAGCTCCGATGTTTGATGGGTACCCACCAAGGTGAATTTTTCCGTGATAGTCATGTGATTGTGTCGCTCGAGGTATATTGAAAGTGCACCCTGTTCCATCCACGGGCACACCATAGCAGGTATGCAGGGGTGCATAAGAGGATCCCTGATCGTTCCGAACAAAGGCAGAACATTTGGGTGCTTCATTCTCAACCATACAGTAATCTCTCTGCGAAACCGCTACTCGTAGCAAGCAACTTCAGCTAACATCCTGCTGGAGGACTAACACATACCTTTATCTTTTTGTGCAGATTTTCGTCAGGCTGCAGGTACATCTTATATGTCTTGATCGCAACCTACGCATGATTGCCGTTCAGTTTCCCCGTGACAATGAAGTCGCGACGCACTTCAGTTAACCTCCCCCCGACGCATAAACTGCCTCTATAAATGTCCCCAGAACCACCCGAGGCGAACGGAAAGTTACCGGACTTTGTAACATGGCCGGTAAGATCTTGAGGAAAGTTGGCCTGAATGTCGTCCATCGCCACGGACTGTCTCTTCACATATTTCTTCAATAGTACGTTCACTTTTCGACATTCATCGTTTCGTCTTCCTGAGTCTGCTTCACTCAAAGAGACGAGCTGTATAGCTGCAGTCAGACTTTCGGATCGTTCGTCGAATGCCAGTAGGGCAACTAAGCGATATGATCATCTGAAGACTCACTTGTTTTGAAGACGTTTCCAATCCACCTTGGTTGCTTGTAGATATAGGTAGCGGTAGACGAAAACTGCTGCAATTTGGCCATGCAAGCTTCACATAGTGGTGATTCAGGGATGAAATAGAAAATAGCGAACAAAATATATAATCAGTAAAGACAAGCCAGATCAACAACTTCGTTAGCATTACCTTTGAGTAGCAGGCCATGTCCGGGGCCACTCTTATGGCAAGACCCGTACGGCTTGTCGTTGGCAGTGTATGCATTGAGTGTGGAAGGATGCACGACCAGGCTGGTAGGGCTGGTCCTTGATAATGCCTGAGGAACGGGTGCCCCAAGTGGGGCACAAAGATAGTAGCGACCCCCATCCTCCTACTAAGGTGATCAAGGGCAACCGAATGCACACCTGAGCCTGCTTACCAGCCCGACTCGTCATATCGTAAGAGAGAATCAGGGGGAGGCACAGTGTGAAGCCCGGTACAAGTGGAAGGCTCCAATTCTTGCGCACTTTGAACATGCATAGCCAATTCGTTGTGGCAGATTCTTGACGTTGAATACATTTATATGGGTATCCACCATTCCAAACCCGGAACTGCATGTTTCGTTGTATGCAGTTACGCGCCATAAGGCCTTACATAAGGCGTGCCAGTGGTGTGAGTGTATTTTCCTAGATGGGCTTTGGGTGGGTGCAGGTGAGATCGAGAGTACTATCTGTAGTGCCTCGTGTTCCACCTCTCGTTATTCTGGAACACTGCTATATGTAGCGGGAATACTAAGCGGTCAGGTAGAAGAACTCACGAAAGGGGTCAGATTTGATAACGACCCTGTACGCAGACCTGTCCTTATATACTAGGACGCGCGCTGTAGCTACTTGTACACCAAGTAGTTGGAGCAAAGTCGGAGCACTGACAAGCGACCCAACCAGGAAACGATCAGTACGATGTGCCAAAGCTCAATTATACCAAAAAAGTTGGAGCACTGATAAGCAACCTGACCAAGACGATTAGTATGTTGCACATCCCCGCACAACGAGAAAAATAGTTCTGGGTCTCGGTTTCTGTACTCCATTTGGAAAATCGGAGCGCTGTCGAAAGAGCCCGATCGGGACGCCAGCGAGAAGATGAGACCCTGGCATGTAACTCGCAGGGGTTTGCGCGGAGATGGCCTCAGATGAAGAGTCCCCACGTGGTCGACCAGGAGCGGGACAAAAAGAGTTAGGAGTGCCAAAATCACATGGGTTGTGGAGCTTCGAGAAATGCGTCGGCAGATGACTGCAGGTACTACCACGATGTACACGACTAGATGGGGGACGGCAGACAACCTACCGGGAGTCTCTTCTAGCTACTACCTCTAGTGCCAGCTCGAGTGTGAAATAACATTTAACATGCATCGCTCAAGACGTGCCTGCCATCACACCGTTTGCTGCAGCCTGCTCGGACAGAATCCAAATCAGAAACCCAGATTTTGGCAATCCACCTTGATTCTGCCGGACAGCGATGTTGCAAGTGAGTAAAATAAGTCGCACAAGGAAGGATTCGCATGCGGCGGGAGGCCGTCGTATGCGTACAGGACGGCCAGGACAGTCCATACTGCAGAATCGGCCAGCTATCCTGCCGGTGCAAGTCGTGTGCCAAGCTTGAACAGAGCCTCCAACCCGGAACGTGCGGTACGCGGCCAAAGTACTTAAAGGCGAAGATTTTTATGCCTTGAGGTGTTCGTGGTAGCACTTCCGTCGGAAGCCAATCGATCGATCAACCAGCACTAAGCCCGCACATCCTAGAGAGAAGCACATGCCAAAAAAGGCTTCATGTTGCTGAGATTGCCTGGATAGCGGCTCCGAGTGAGGCAGGGTTTTTTCACAACCGAATTTCTAATGATTATCCATCACGCATTGCTTGCAGCACCGGAAACTCCCTTCAACGCGTATATTCTCTCCGTCTATCACTTGGGCGTGGTCCGGCAAATGGTCCAATAACGGCCCTCCTGGCCCTCGGCATCCACACACACCGCACGGCGTTGCCTTGCGGTAGCAAGGCCATATGAGTGTGCATTTCGTCTGCAGATTCTAAATAAATACAAACATTTACCAGAATAGGATGGGGTTCGAGAATCTTGTCACAGCAAGGCCCCATGTTGGCCAACTCTAGTGGGAAGGATGTGGTGAATTGGTCACCCATCCCACACGCTGATGCCTAACTCAGTCAGTTACGTAGACTCACAGCCGACGACTCGGAGAACAATGCACTAAATTAATGCACCCGCATTCATGATGCATAGGAAGTTACAAACTTTATCCACGTTGACAACGAGTGCTATTAGATCAGACTCAATGCACTGACGCCATGTGATGCATTCGGTGGAACACCCTCGTACAGCTTCCTCAAGATGGAACAAGTTAGTGCAATTTAACATGTTGTGCAAGCCTCCCGGACCGTTACGTGGGGTGCTAACGTCTTTAACAGAAGACCATCGTGTCATATTCAGAGAATCCACACGAAAGCGCTCTTTGCGAACAGGGCGTTTTGATATGACAGACATGTTCAAAGTTCTGTCTCGATGCGGCATGTACTGCCTTGTCAGACCCCATCTACCCTGGTTATGATGCCGTCACTTCAAGATCCCCATGGTCAAAAGTGTCCCCTCGACCCTTCAATTCTGCCCGAAGAGCACGGGTTCACTTGAAGCGGCCTGCCTCATTGCAGATCGACGACGGCCTTCGACAACGTGTGTGCTACCAATCACTGTTCGTCCATGTGACTGGTTTCCCTCATGCAGTTATCGTACCCAATAAGAATGATCTTTACTGGTCTCTGGAGTGGTAAGCATGTTGGAACTTACGGTTTTGAACACCTCTGTTAGAAGCTTGCTCTTTTTCTCACTGTATAGTACAGTGCAGTCGATCTTCTCATAATTAGCATGACCATAACAGTCAACACTAGTATGGTTGGAATATAAATTACACACGGCAACCTTATCGACAGAATAGGACACTCAAACCGTTAACGGTACACCGGTCTTCGTTCTTCGTCGGTTCCCGGGGAGCTTATCAAAGTTGCTGAGCTACACCTTCCAGCATCCATTCATGCGTTATGGGGACAATCATCACCATGGGCACCTTGATTTGTCCAGAACCAACGCAGATCCGCTCCCCTTTCCAATGGCGATACTTTGCAAATATACCTTCTTTCAGGACCCCGACTGTCGGGAGGCAAATTTGTCTGTGCTCACCCACACGCTGAAGCTCGGGATCGGTGGCAACGAGAACATCAAACAATTTCTACGATACTCGGTGTGCACTCGGCCCTGTCGTTAGGGCGGATTAGGATGTTTAACTCGTCCGTTGTGATCATGTAAGCGTACCAAGAAATCCTGTCAACTCAATGAAAAATCCCACGGTCGGCAGTGACCAGTGATACGCGATCATCCACCGGCTGTAAATTCCTGGATTCGGATCGCATCCTCAGAGCTTGCAGTTATGGTCTCTAGGAGTTGAAAATTTATAATCTTTATGTGCAGAAGCTAGGTTGTCTGCCTGTCCAAAAGATTATGAGCAGCGATGTATAATGAGCAAAACGATAGCGGATTGCACGATTTCCTTGCCCCATATTTGAACATGGTTAGTATCGCCACAAGCCATCTCGAGTAGTCAGGATTGGCTCGTAGTCCTTTCCTACCTCCTTGCCACTGAGCCGGGACTGAACTCAGCCACCGTTCAAATCTTCGAGGCGAATGAGTATATACTGACCGCTTCGCGAATGTTTTCGTATGCTTCGTCCAAAAATTTGACAGCCACATCAAACACAAGAACAAATTCATCTTGTATGGTATGCAGACTAAGCCTTCTGATGCAGTATACCCAATAGGTTGGATCAAGATGTTTGGGCCAAGGATGGACTTGGGCTAGATATCCTAGTTGAACATAAGATACAGAGCATAAAGAGTAAAAATATACCTTGGGCAGTGGGACAGCACATGGGCCATTGCTTACCGTCTCCATCAGGCTGGCTTGTGGTCAGAGCGAGCAGTCCAACCTTCGACAGAGGATGGAGGACTGATTCGTAATAGCTCTGCCGCACGTTCTGGATTGGCATGGAAATATGTCTGCCAGGTACATTCGAAAGGGCTATAACCGATTTGTAAACTGAATATCTTGTCCATAAATAACTGCGAACATCACCGACACCTTCTAATCAGGTATGATGCCATTCCTTATGCAGGACACAAGTGTGTCCCACAGTTCACCGATGTATCGAAAGAGATCAATGGAGAGTGTTGTGAACAATGCATAGAAATAATCCACATCACAACAAGCAAGGAAGAAGAGGCGTGAATCGTTAGGAAGCATGGGACATGTTCGATCATGGTTGCCGCCGTGGCACAGCATACTGTGGCGCTGAAGACCACGGAACATGAGAGGTATCATGATCTGCACAAAAAATATACCTTCCGAGGACATCCGCATCTTATCATTGTCCACCATCCATTCAAGGCTTTGGGATGTCTCTCCTCTCGTCCCGATACAGACAGGGATCTTTCGCATGACCAGATGAACCCAGTACCTCCTTGACATACCTGTATCCACAGCTGTACCCAGGGAACATGCTGTCCATGCGAGTCAGGTAGATTGCCACCGTCATCTAGGAACGATTGTGTATCATGGTTGTATCTAGGTATAAACTTTGAAACTGTCCCAGTCGTGGCGCTAGAAGCTGCGAGATAGTCTGGAAGGCCAGGAGCTAATAAGTTCTGACTTCTCCCTCCATACAGGGCTGCAAATTGAATTTGCCTGTGAGCGGCTTGTAGGCGCTGTATTCCGAAGGTGGGACATGGGACCAGGAACTGGCTGGTGCGGCAAGGTGGTGTCAACTTTACTACCATGCGCTGAGCCAGCTTACGACGTGGAATCTGAAGAGACTGGGTGCTTGGGTCGCGAATCAGGTGTTGAAATTCTTCCGGATGATCTTGGCAGAGTGTGACTTGCTGATTCAGCCAGAGTGGCCGCCTGTTCAGGACTGATGCTATGGGAGGCGACAGCGATGGTCACCACGATCCTAGAGACGTAAAGATGATAAATGAACGCCGTGGTCCGACGGTCGTAGGGAAAGACCATTGAATAAGGAAAGTCAATTAGGCGAGGCGTCAATTTAAGAGTACGACCGTCGGTTCGGACGCACTGCCAGAGGCGTCAATTTCTAAGCGCTATTCGAGTGCCCGATGAGCAGGATATAAATGGGAATATTCCATAAACCGTTTACCGGTCCAATCAGAGTTTCCGCCAAGTCTCGCGTAGTCTGCCGAAAGCATTATGAACAACAACGTACTCAATTTCTCACCCATATGGAGTCTTCCTCACTCCCGGCCGTGACGCGACCCTACTCGCTCAAGCAACCCAATCTGACCTTCATGGACCTCTCTTCTTCACCTCCTGTGGCCTGCAAATACCTTACTCTCGTACGAATGCGTGGAATCGAACCCCGAGCTGCCGCGTGACTCGCAGTGGGAGGGGGCAATGTTTGCCATTACACCATATCTGGAGAGGGAGGGAGATGAGTAAGTTCATCGTACACCGTCCCCTTGTTGGTGTCACACCGTATTCCCGAAGTTGATCTGCAGAAGATCCATTCTAGTCTTGTGTCAGTCACTCGTGTCGCCGTTGGCCTTCTTGTATTGGCCACACGCCAACGCCCCTCAACCCCCTCTCCTCCCCAACAACAAAATGGCATCTCTGCAGAACGAAGGTCGCCGTGAAAGAGCGTGCATGTCCTTATTGCATGGCTTTTTCCATTCCGATTGTTCCCGTGTCGGGATGTGCAGTGCGTGAAGAATAGGTGAGTTCACGAATATTCGACGTGGTGAAACTCGTCGGACCGCCCAACGATCCTTGTCATTCGATAATCACGTGCACTCGAGCACTCAGGCAATCGTGCCTCCCCTCCGCGACCCTCTTCCCTCCAAGTGCGCCCGCGCACAGCGACACAGCCCTCACGCTCTCACTCCCTCACGCACGGCCAGGCTGCGGCCTGTCACCCTCTCACCTTGTCACGTTCACCTTTCGTCTGCCCTCCCTCTCTTGCTTGACAGCGAAGACAATGGAAGAACCACAATACTACCGTTGTCTTGTCATTATTATCACTGTCATGCTTCCATCCTCACCCATACCATGCAGTGATCCTTTAACTTCCATATGAAGCCACGACCTCTCCCATGACGACGATACTGATGATGATGGAAGGACTGCGGTGCAATTATTCCATCATCATCGCTGTCGTTATCGTGTCACGTTGTAGTTGTCATCCCGCAGCTGTCTACCCATACTCGCAGACTTGCGAAGCGAGTCTTCATTTTCCAGGTCGCCCCAAGCCCATCTATCACCAACACTCGGCAGTGGCATTAATGAATGACTTAGCCCAATCTCGCTGTATTTTTAACCTGTGCACTCTGGCGAGTGTCCGTTCCTGTGCAGTTCATCAGGAGTGCGGGATGCCGGACTAGCGCCTCACGCTGCTACGATTTTATCCCTGTGACCCACTTGCTGTCAGCGCAAGTCCAAGATTGCTCGTAGGGCCTGTTGAATTTACGGAGATATGTTAGGTGTTAGTTAGTATATCCAAAGGGAATTAGGAACTACCCGTGGCCTTGCTAACACGTGCGCAAGGTACGAAGTAAATACTCCGGCTCAGCGAGTTAGACTAAATTTGTAGAGTGTAACTTAGCGAGTGTATGGATGGTGAGTGGCCAAATATAGTAACGTAGCGATTAGCGAAGGTGTACGAAATAAAGGTAATAAAATACTTAGAGGTCGACCAACACCACGGGCATTTTTGGTCTGTCCAATAAATGACTTGATCGAATTGGCTCTGCAAGCCCTTCTCTCTCGACATGTTTGGCATGCATCTCACTAGAAGCCTGGGAAGCAGCAACACCTGTTTTTGATGCCCTTATCCACGAGACACGTCGGATGGCCGCGCAGTCACACCGTCATGTGTCGCAACTCCGATCTAACACGATCGCTGATCCCAAAACGACCCCTTTTTTGGCAGATGTTGTTTATCCATTTGCATATCTCGTTTACCCATTCTCGGACACTCATCTTAACTCAGAACTGTATCTGGAATTTCGACCCGGCAGAAGAGCTTCTCATATGTAATTAGTGTGGCCATAGCACTCAACGCTAGTACAGTCGGAACACAAAATATGACCATGGCAACCTTATCGACAGCATAGAACATCCAAACAATTAACGGTACACTGACCGTCGTTCTTTATCGGTCCCCGGAGAACTGCATCAGAGTTCCCCCATAACGCCTTCCAGTATCAATTCACGTGTTAGAGGGTCAACCAATACCACGGGCATCTTGGTCTGTCCATAGCCAGCTTGGATCCTCTTGGCTCTCCAATGACGATACTCTCTAAATACGCCCGCTCTCAAGATCCTGACCGTCGGGAGGCGAATTTGTCCATGTTCAAGCGCACGCAGAAGCTCAGGATCCGTGGCAACGAGAGCATCGAACAGTTTCTGCGGCGCTTCATGTGCGTTCAGCCCTGTCGTCGGAGCAGATTAGCAGGTTTGATCTATCCATCGTGATCATGCGAGCGCACCAAGAGACCCTGTCAGCTCGACGAGGAATCCCACAGTTGGGGGTGACATGCGATCATCCAGCATAGCTGTAAATTCCTGGACTCGGATCGTATTCTCAGAGCTCACGGCCATAATTGCCTCTAGCAGTTGGAAATCTGCAATCTTTATGTGCAGGAGCTGGATTGTCAACCTGTGCAATAGACTATCAGCGGTGGTGCATGAAGAACACTAGATGATGGCGAATCGCACGATTTCCTACCCATATATTTGAAAATAGGCGAATTCCTCTCAGAATGAAACCCAACGATAGACAAGATATCGCCCAATTGATATCGCCACAACCCATCTCGCGTCGTCAGGATTGGCTCGTATTGCTTCCCTATTTCCACCTGCCACTAATCCGGGTGAACTCAGCGACTCTTCGACTCTCAAGGAGAATGGGCAAATACTGACTACTTGACGAATATTCTCATGCGATCCGCCTGGAGAGACATCCAAAAACTCGACAGCATCATCGGACCTGAGAACAAATTCATCTTGTATGTTCATGTCGTGTGAAATGCCAATTGAACCTTCCGATGCGGCATATAGAAGAGAATGGACCAGGATATTTGGGCCCAGGATGGATTTGAGCTAGTTGCCATAGTTTAACGTAGATACTGGGCATAAGAGTGAAGACGCACCTTGGGAAGTGGGGTGGCAAATGGACCACTAGATATCGCGTACATCAAGCTGGCTCGTGGCCAGACGCGAGCGGCCCAACCTTCAGCGGAGAGTGGGGGGCCGATTTGTAGTAACTCCGTTGCACGTTCTGGATCAGCATGAAAGTACGTCTGCCAGGTACGTCTGAGATGCTGCGCAATTCATAAACTGAACACTTTACCTGTAAATGATTACGAATGTCGTCGATACCTTCTAAGTCAGGTATGATACCATTCCTTATGCAGGATATCAGTGTGTCCCACTGCTCATCGATGTATCGAAAGAGATCGATGGCCACTGTCGTGAACAACGCATAGAAATGATCTACATCGCGACAGGCAAGGAAGAAGAGGCCATGGATCGTTAGGAAGGACGGGACATGGCTGATCATGGCCGCCGCCCATGGTACAATATAGTGCGGCGCTGAAAACAGTAAAATATGAGAAATATCATAAGGTGCACAAGGACAGAAACGTGCCTTTCATAGACATCCACGTCTCATCATCGTCTACCATCCATTCAAGGTTTCGACGTGTCCCTCCGCTCGTTGCGCTACAAACGGGGATCTTTTGCACAACCCGACCCGACGAATCCCGTATCTCCTTTACATCCCTGTATCCACAGTATTGCACCGCAGCGATCAGTTTTCCCTGCGAATCGAGTAGTCTGCGACGACCATCCGGGAGCGATTGTACACCATGCTTATATTTGGGCAAAACCTTTGAAAGTGCTCCGGTCGTGGCACTAGAAGTTGCAAGAAAGTCTGGGAGGCCAGGAGCAAGCAAGTTCTCGACTTCTGCCTCCATACAGGGCTGCGAATTGAATTTATCT
>JBBPUI010001194.1:0-11464 GCA_038094615.1 Heimioporus aff. retisporus | reverse complement strand
CAACAGCATGCCCACCACCTCAACAACAAGTGACAGGCAGTACAGTGAGACAACAGCGTGTTGCCACCACCACATGATGATGGTGATGTGGGTAAGGGTGTGCAACAACATGTCAACCACCTCAATGACAACAATGGGGTAGGCAGTACAGTGACCTGATGTCATGCCACCACCATTACCACCACCACCCCATGATGGCATTGATGGGGACACAGGTGAGAACATGTGACAGCATGCCCACCACCTCAACAATGATGTGATGGGCAGTATGGTGACCCAATGGCATGCCACCACCACCACATGATGAGGGCGATGTGGGCAGGGATGTGCAACAATGTGCCAACCACCTCAACAATGACAATGGGGCAGGCAGTATGGTGACCTGATGTCATGCTGCCACCATTACCACCACCACCCCACAACAGCATTGACAGGGATGCAGGTGAGGATGTGCAACAGCACACCCACCACCTCAACAACATGACAGGCAGTACAGTGACTATCAGAAGTGCCAAATACTAAGCCAAAGGGGCCTTGTACTGAGTGGAAGAGAGATGAGAATTCAAAGCTAAGGAATAAGTAAATACACGAAGGGGTTTATATGTGTACCCAACTACATGGCTATGCTGTTGGAAACCCTGAGTCCTGATGATGCAAGAATGAATCATAAACATGAGAAATGGTGCCATAGGTAGTGCGAAACGGAATGTGGTGGAAAATGAAAGAATGATGATTGGAATCAATAGATGGGAATTAAAGCAATGCTGGACTTGAATGGAGTCAGCATGAATCAAGAATGGAGAAGTGAAATAAAGAATTTGAAAGTCCTGACATTACCCCCCTTTTAAGGCAAAGTGTCCTCAGGAGGCAGAGAAGGGAGGCATTTAAGTGTGGCATGAAAGGCAAGGAAGTTGGGGTTAATGAAGGTTCCCAAATTGGATATTGGAAGAGGGATACCCAAACAAGTAGGACAAGAGCAAGGAGGATCAGGTTTGGAAGCATTATATTGAAGTCAAAGCATTTTGGAACTTCATGCAGCCATGGGATGCTTTTGGTGAAAGGCAGTGATGCTATCCTGCACATGTGATAGTTCACTTTCTTTAATCCATTTGTTTTCATCCGAAGGGAATCCCTTCCACTTGACCAAATATTTGATGCCATGTCATCATTCCCTTGAATCAATAATTTCCTCGATCCCTTGTTCCTTGTGTCCTTCTATGAGGTCTGGTAATGGAGGTGGGGTAGTGATTTGGGATGGAAATGAGCTGGCATGATATGGTGATAGCATGGATTCATGGAATATGGGATGTATGCTTTGCCATTTGGTATCAAGTTTGAGTTTATATGCTGCTGGTCCCACCTTTTCCAGAACCTTGAAAGGACCATATCTTCTATCATCCAACTTCTTCAACAGTCGTTTGGTGTGGATGTTTGTTGCTTCAAGAAGCACCAAATCTCATTTCTTGTACTTCATAGGGATTGATGCTTGTTGATCATAGAACTTCTTCATGTCTGCCAAAGCATGTTCCAATGCCTGCTTGGGTTGTTCCTGTGCACCTCTCATGTTCTTCACAAACTCCTCAGCCAACTCATTTTGAAGACTTCTTCATTGTGTTCCTCCTATGTTTGGTTGTTGTCCATAGTTGAGCATGAATGGTGAGTACCCAGTGATGGTGATTCATTGATTGTGTGTGAATTCCACCAATGCTAACCATTGAACCCAATCAGTTTGTCTATGATTGGTGTAAATCTGGAGGTATTGTTCGATGACTGAATTATATTGTTCAGTTTGTCCATCTGTTTGTGGGTGAAATGGAGTAGATGGATTTCCCTGAATGTCCAAGAGCACATACAGTTCAGTCATGAAGGATGAAATGAACTGAGGACCCTGATCTGAAATAACTTTAGAAGGAGTTCCATGTAATTTGAAGACATGATCATGGAAAATTGTGGCTACTCCTTTTGCAGTTACTTTGGTTCGAGTGGGGAATACATGTATCATTTTTGAGAAGCGATCCATGACTGTTAGGATTGTGTTTTTTCCTTCCAATTCCAGCAAAGGTCCAATTAGGTCAACGGAGATGATTTCCCATGGGTGATCAGGAACTTCATTTGGATGTAACACCATTTTGAGGTTCCCGGTGTAGGGTTTCATCTTTTGACATTTGTCACATCCCATTACATATCATTGGACATCTGTGTTTATCATGGGCCAATAGAAGTTCTCTTTTATGAGTTCGAGAGTTCTTCTTCTTCCCAGATGTCTGGCAGTAGCATGATCATGTCTTTCCTTAATGATTCATTCATGAAGTTCCTGTTTTTGAGGAACATACATCAAATCCTTCCAGAAGATGAATCCATCCTTTCTTGTCCATTCACTGTTCTCTTGGTGAAGTCCCTGTTGTATGATGGATTCCTGCAAATGAAGGTGTTTCTGGATGGATTCTTTGATAGTTTCAATACACTCAGCGCACACAGCAGCTACAATGAAGTCTTTGAATAGGTGTGATGGCAAAACTATTTGTGCTTTGTTGTCATCCACCCCCCTTTCAAGATCTGGCCTCTGGGACAGAGGGTCCACTGGGTTGCCTTTATCAGGGCGATGGGATATAAGGAAATGATATTCCTGCAACAATTGTTGCCATCATGCCTGACATTGGAAGAGGTCCTGAGGCTTGGTCCAATATGTGAGATTCAAATGGTCAGATAGAATCTCAAATGTATGATGAGCACCCAAAAGATAATGTCACCATTCCTGTAAAGTGAAGATAATAGCGCCCAGCTCCAAATCCATGGCATGGTAATTTTGTTCTGCATCATTGAGGGACTTGGAAATGTAGGCTATTGGATGCCAGACATCGCTTTGTTTTTGGGAAAGTATGGTGCCATATCCCACTCCAGAGCCATTGGTTTCAATACAGAAAGGGTCAGTATCTGTTGGCATTGCCAAAGTGGGTGAAGTCATCAATGTAGTCTTTAATTGTTCGAAGGCTGTTTGGCATTGGTCTGTTCAAATGAAGTCAACCTTATCCAATGTGAGAGCATTAAGAGGTTTTGCAGTCTTCACAAAGTCTTTAACAAATCTTCGATAGAAGTTGCAGAAGCCTAGGAATCCGCAAAGCTCTTTTTGCTTCATTGGAACTGGCCAATCTGTTACCCCCTGTACCTTTGTTGGATCCATCTTGATTTCCTTGTGAGAGATGATCAACCCAAGATATTCAGTTTTGGTTTGTTTGAACTTGCATTTGGTGTGTTCAGGTACAATTTGTTGTCGTGA
The DNA here is from genome assembly GCA_038094615.1 of Heimioporus aff. retisporus. Classification (NCBI taxonomy): domain Eukaryota; kingdom Fungi; phylum Basidiomycota; class Agaricomycetes; order Boletales; family Boletaceae; genus Heimioporus; species Heimioporus aff. retisporus. The sequence continues at coordinate 8,187 of JBBPUI010001194.1, read as the reverse complement.
AGTACCTGTAATACCTCATTGACTATTATGTGGTGTTCTTCAATGGTCTCAGTGAAAATCATGATGTTGTCCATATAGATCACTACCTTTCCTCAATTGAGCAGATCGCAGAAAAGATGGTTCATCATGGTTTGGAAGGTTGCTGGTGAGTTGGTCAACCCAAAGAACATTACTAGGGGTTTGAATAATCCTCTGTCTGTTTGGAATGCAGCTTTCCATTCATCTTCATCCTTCATCTGAATGTTGTTATATCCCCATCGAACATCAAGCTTAGTGTAGTACTTTGCTTTCTTCAATTTGTCGATGAGTTCGGAGATTAACAGTAGTGTATACCAATTTTTGATAGTGATTGCATTAAGCTTTTGGTAATCCTGAATGGGACAGAGACGACTGTCTTTCTTCTTCACAAAGAAGAAGGGCAATGCAAATGGGGACTTTGAAGGGCAAATCCTTCCTGATTTAAGATTTTCCTTGAGGAATTCATCAAGCTCCTTCTGTTCTTTGACTGTCAAATTATACGTTTTGCAGTCTATCTTATGATCCCCCAGCATCAATTCAATTGCATGATCCCATGGTCTTCATGGTGGAAGTTCATCAAATTTTTCCTTCGCAAAAACATCTCGATATTCATGGTAACATTCAGGGACCATGTCTTTGAATGTTTGCCCTTGTTTCTTTTTATTCCCTTCAATCACTAGATCAGTGGCCAAGGTTCACAGGTAAGATTCTGGAACACCTGGTCTACCTCTCCTTGATTGTCATCATCATCATCATTGATCAGCGCTGGCAGATGATCTTCGCACATCATTTTAATTTCCTTGGTTGTCCAATCAATGATTGGATTATGTTTCTTTAACCAATTGAATCCAAGGAATATTTCATGAGTGCTGAGTTGTGTTACCACCAGCATTATTGTCTCCCTGTGATTGCCTATAGCCATCTCGATAGATGTAAATTTCTCAATCTTGCCATTGGTGTTGGGAGTGCCATCAGCATTATATACTGGTATAGCGATGGACAACTCCCAGGTGGGTAGATTCCACTGTGAGACAACTCATTTGTTGATTGCTGATCCTGTACATCCCAAATCTATTAGAGCTTTGATCTGGAAGTTTTCACCCGATGGATTGGTGATAAGGGCATCGACCTCCAGACTATTCTCAGATCTTTTTTGTTTAATAAAGCATGGTTTTTGCTGAAGTTCTCGAAGTATGAGCTGTGCTTGGAGGTTCGTAAGTTTCTTCAGCTTTTCCATGAACATTTCGTCGATTTCATCAATTTGAAAATTGTGGACAAAAGATCTGATGTGTTGTTGAGCTCTTTCAATATCGGAATTGTCTGCCACAAATTTGATCCATTGACTGGACCATGGGTCAATGGTGTTTAACCAAGTCTGCCTACCACTTCACTTCTTTGGGCTCTTGTCTGGTTCCTCAGATGCCCCAATACTAGGCAAAGTTTCAGCAACCGGGGGGTGATCAGCCCTCAGCGGTCCCTTTTGTTGACTCATGATCCGAATCTGTGTAGATCCAAATCCTGCTGTTCCTCAATGAGTGGCTTTGAGTTCCTCTGTACATTCCTCAACTTTTGGAGTGGCAATTTTTTCAAGGATCAATTGTGCTACTTGGTCGCCCTTTTTGATGGGAAATGGTTGTTCCCCGTATTGATCAATACAATCCCAACTTCTCCTCGATAGTCAGCATCTATTACTCCGGCTAGTACATCGATGCCATATTTCACAGCTAGACTAGATCAGGGAGCAATTTGTCCATATGTTCCTTTTGGCACTATCATTGCCAACTTGGTTTGTACAATCGTTCTTTTTCCTGCTTCTATGCAAGAATCTTCTGCTGCACATAGATCATAGCTGGCAGTTTCTTCAGATTTTCTCTCTGGTAGGGTTGCTTCCTTTGAGATTTTCTTCACGTGCAGAGATTGTTCACAAGCCTTACCTTCTTGAACAGACAAAACAGCATATTTATTCATAGACCTAGATACTGTTACAGTACTATTGTCCAGACAAGAAGACTTAGCAGGGATAGTAGTTGGCTTTACTGCACCCCAGCTTGAAAACCCTGCTCCATTTCCACCTTCTGAATTGCTTCTTCCAACATCTGCAGATCTTCGTATTGTATGTCAACACCTCAGAATCAGAAGGTATGGGTTTGACGAGGTTGAGGTTTGAAGTGTTCGGCACATGGCCATGCTTTCCCACATCTGCAACATACACCAGCGGCCCTTGCCTTGTCAAGTTCCATTAGGGCCCAGCACCACCAAAGGTCCCTGTGGCATTTGGATGAATGGGGGTGGCAGGTGCAGATATACCAGACATTGTCGCAGGGGTACTCTTTGTGGGAATGTTCAAACTTGTATTTGAAGATCATTGGCCCAATCTGGTGCTTTGATTAGAGTAGCCTGTGTAAGACCACCCTTTCTTCCTTTCAGCAATCTCCTGAAGGATTCTATCAGCATGGACCAATTCCATCTCCCAAACCTTAAAGTCCTCATTGTCGACCAACTTGGGCTTATACTTTTCAACCATCTCTACAACTTCATCCTTTATGTGTTGCCTCAACAGGCATACCAATGTCCTTCCATGACTCAACATGCTGTACTCGGCTTCCATCATGAGTTGTTTGAACTTCACAAAGAAGTCCTTGACTGGCTCATTCTTCATCTGCCTGATAGTCAACAACTTCCTCTCTGCTTGCTGTCTCATAGCCACTGGCATAAACATCATGTTCAGCCCATTCCAAAACATGGTGACACCTGCAAGTGCAAGGCTGTTCCATACTCTTGCATATAGAGATCCATGTACCTCCCTGCCACATTATCTCCATGCATATATGAAATTATGATAAGGATCTTCTGGCTGTCAGTTGGATCGTCATTGAAGCCAGCCAGGTATGTTGTAACATTATGGAACCACTGTAGGAACTTCTCCTTCAACCCATTGAACATGTTGGGTTTTGCAGCAATAGACTTTCCCAGCTGTCCTCGTGCATGCTGAGAAGCATTAGGGTCAAAGGGAATTGGCATCTCAATTCGTGGTTGAGTGTGCTGAGGGTTGGGGAGTGGGCCTGGACATGTAGTAACTCCAGACTGGGGAGTTGGGAGAGGGCATGAGTATGGGTGATGTCCTGCCAAAGGGGCAGGCCTAGGCCCTGTGGGTGGTCTCAAACTAGACAGTGGGATGTATGTGGCTGATGATCAGATCTGGGTGAAATCAAACTCTGGGACTGGAGGTGGTCCAGCCATCTGCAGTCCATATCATCATATGATCTCCATCCATTGGCTCTGCCTGAATAGGTAACCCTTGAGGTTTTCATATCTGCTGCTGGGTGGTGCCACTGCAGAGATGAGTCTGATAAGTGATGGTGAATAGAGACGTGTGGGGATAGGGTTTTCAACCTGAATTGGCGATTGCCTTTCAGTTGGAGCAGGGGTAGTAGCACATGAGGCCCAGCCTTCGATGGAGGGATCAAATTGCTCAATTGGGGTAGTCATATGGGTGGGGATGAGTGATAGGTGATGGTGGAGGAGGATCTAGAGCTGGGGATGATGGTGGGAATACCTGTAGACCAGAGGACAATAAAGTTCCCTTTTGAAGTTGTGGTGATGGTAGGGGTAGATTCAAAGAGAATCTATGTGTGAATAAGGGCGAAGATAGGGACCATTTTCCCAACCCTCATAAGAGAGAGATCAGACATAACAGTAATGTGGGAAGGGTTTGTAAGCTATGGTGTTAGCCTAATACCATGAAGGGCGGTAGTTGGCTGGAGTAAAGAGAACATGGGCTAACATTAAAGAGACAATAGAAACCCAGGCAAAGCTAGAAGAGAGGAAAAGTGAAAGAGTGCTGAAGCAACAGGAGATGAACAAGCAAAAGGCCAATTCAGTATCATTAGCTTTGAATTATATCAGATGTGCCAAATACTAAGCCAAAGGGGCCTTGTACTGAGTGGAAGAGAGATGAGAATTCAAAGCTAAGGAATAAGTAAATACATGAAGGAGTTTATATACCCAACTACATGGCTATGCTGTTGGAAACCCTGAGTCCTGATGATGCAAGAATGAATCATAAACATGACAAATGGTGTCATAGGCAGTGTGAAATGGAATGTGGTGGAAAATGAAAGAATGATGACTGGAATCAATAGACAGGAATTAAAGCAATGCTGGACTCAAATGGAGTCAGCATGAATCAAGAATGGAGAAGTGAAATAAAGGATGGAGAAGTGAAATAAAGAATTTGAAAGTCCTGACAGTGACCCAATAGCATGCTGCCACCACCATGCAATGACAGCAACATGGGCAGGGACCCACAACAGCATGCCCACCACCTTGATGAGGATGACAGGGTAGGCAGTATGGCGACCTGACATCATGCTGCTGCCATCACCACCACCATCACCATCACATGATGGCAATGATGGGGATAGCAACAGCTTGCCCACCACCTCAATGATGGCATGGTGGGCAGTACAGTGACCCAACAGCATGCTGCTACCACCATGTGACAATGGCAACACAGGCAGGGACACACAACAGCATGCCCACCATCTCAACAATGGTGGCAAGGTGGGTGGTATGGTGATTTGACATTGTGCCACCACCATCACCACCACCACCACCACACAATGGCCAACATTGTGCTGCTACCACCATGTGATGATGGCAGCATGGGTGGGGATGTGCAACAGTGCACCCACCACCTCAATAATGACGATGTGGCTGGCAGTACAGCAGCTCAATGTTGTACTGCTGCTGTCACCCCCACCACTACCACCAAGTGATGATGATGTGGTGGGCTGCCCATCAGCAAACCAGCCTTTGTCAGTCCAGCATTGGACAGACTGGACCATACTAGACAGTCCTCTAGCTCCTCCAGCTATGTGCCCAACTGGCTAGAACTGGACAAGTCAATGTAGTCTATCCCAGACTATTGATTGACTCTCCAGGCTGTCAATTATGGAAGGTATATGAAAACAAAACAAAAATGAATTTGTAATACTCCTCTTGTTCTTTCTTATTTACTATCTTTGATACCATCTTTTATTGTTTCCATTTTAACTTAATTTATTCTAGTTGATGTGTAATTAATATACAGTACATACAAGCTTGATCCCCCACCATGCACCTGATCATAAAGTGGTTTGCTTAACTTGAGTATCAGAAAGTGCTCAACAAATTCCAAGTACTCTCTAACCATGCATAATATTATCAAAAATAAGTCATATATAATCCATTCTCACTATCAAATCCACTTTACTTTGACTTTAACTACACCACACTTGGACTGCACTCTTTGTACACTTTTCCTACACTTTTTGTGTGCTTTTTGGTAGACTTTGCCTACACTTTTCCTACACTTTTCCTACACTTTGCCTACACTTTTCCTACACCTTGCCTACACTTTACCTACACTTTTCCAACACTTTTCCTACACTTTACCTACACTTTTCCTACACTTTGCTTACACTTTGCCTACACTTTTCCTACATTTTACTTAAACTTTTCCAACACTTTTTGTATGCTTTTGCTACACTCTTCTGGCACCTGACTTACATCTTTCCAGCACTTTTCTAGTAATTTTTGTACACATTTCCTATACTTTACCTATACTTTACCTATACTTTGTATATACTTTTTCTACACTTTGATTGAATTCTCCTAATCCTTTTCCATAATATTTTTTTTTGATAAAATTTCCTACACTTCTTGACAATTTTCTTCTTCTTGCACAAACTTGGCTATTGTGTAATTATATGTCCAGCCTGGGATAGTCTGGAGCAGTCTGTTAAAGTCTGTCAAATATATAGATATTGAAAATTAGAACTACAATAGGTTTTGTCAGCATGTTTATTGCTTACATAATGCTTACATAATATACATGTATTACTTAGTCCTTGATTTGTCATCACTAGAATAGTCTGTGCATCTGGAAGAAAACTGTCATGATTTGGAAGAAGCTGTCAATTCTAAAACAATCTGTTAGTTTAGAATGCAAAGGCTGGTTTGCTGATACCACCACTGCATGATGGCAACACTCTGCACTTATGTCCATCATGAATCTAGTGCACATTTGTAGTAGATACAGATTGAATAAATTTTTCTATTTTCCTGCTCCAACCCATCCAGAAAAATTTTGGCTTGGGTACTTTCTGTGCTAACTCTGCTTGTCTGCAGTGTCTAAAATTCCAGCCAGCCTCACTGTGCTACACAGCATTGCTTGGTCACATAGCCACTGTGTAGCCTTGGCAAGACAGATTAAGATTGCTGTAAATTTATTGATGCACCCCAGTCTCAGTGACAGCCTGGCAGAGGTACAAAGCACATGGGGTGAATATGGCTGCTTGTTGTGTTGCGCCACAGTGATGGTGGTACATCCTGGCATACCAGTCAATGTGTGGTACAACATTGCATCCTTGGCACATGCTGGTGGGCTGATGGTGGTGGGTTGTGTTAACACTGGTACCTCCCTTGAAGTGATGGTAGGCAAGTTGCTGTGCACCCCAGCCTTTCTTGCCCACTTGTACAATTAGAAGAACCTGTCTGGGCAACAGGCATGTTGGATTGAGAAGATTAGTGAGTTTAATTTTCCTATCAAATATGTACAGGGCATACACTCTCTGGCTTGTATTCATTTGATGCACCAGGTATGGTCCATGTGCCTGGGGAGTACCTTCAGTTGAGTGAGCCTGGTGTCTCCTCTGGGTTGGGTTCTTGGTGTAGTGAGCATTTCTCTTCCCTATGTCCAATCTGGATCCTAGGTACTTGAGCCTATCTGTCCATTTGTTGCCCCTGAACATTTGCCAGTCAGCCCTTGAGGATGGACTGGAGCTAAGCAAGTACAACCAAAGCCACATCATTGACTGTTTCTTCAACAAACCCTGTACATCAGTAAAAAGGCAACAGTCTTAATTTGTCTTGCCATGTCTAAGTGATGGCTAAGCAACCAAGTGATGCCAAATAGCACTGCAAGATTGGTCAGACCTTTAGACACTATGGCCAAGCAAATTTAGCACACAAAGTAGCTAAGCTGAAGATAGTTCTTGGACACCTTGGAGCAGGAAAAATAGAAAAAAAATTTATTCAGTGTATTTACTACATTTCTACAGCTACATTTGTGATGGATATGAGCATAGAGGATTGTCATCATGTGATAGTGACTGCCTGCTTTGTTGTCATCATGTGGTGGTAGTGGTGGTAGTGATGATGGCAGTGGCACGGCACTGGGTTGCCATATTGTCTGCTGCATTGTTGTCATTGAGGCGGTGGGCATGCTGTTGCACATCCTCACATGTCCTCATTGTCACATGGTGGTGGTGGTTATGGCAGCAACACAACATTGGGTTGCCATATTGTCCACCCTGTTCTCATTGTTGAGGTGATGGGCATGCTGTTGCACATCCTTGCCCATGTCCTCATTGTCGCATGGTGGTGGTGGCATGCCATTTGCTTGCCATACTGCTCACTATGTCATCATTGAGGTGGTTAGCATGCTGTTGCACATCCCTGCCAGCAGTGTTGTTGTGTGGTGGTTGCAGTGGTGGTATGCACCATGCTGCCCCCACATTGTCATTGTTAAGGCAGTGGGCATGCTGTTATGTGTCCTCACCTGCATTGTCATCATTGCCATCATGTGGTGGTGGCCCACCATGTTGTTGTCATACAATGGTGGTGGTGGTGATAGTATTGGCATGACAGTGGGCTGTTGTGCATCCCTGCCCATGTTGCCATCATCGTGTGGTGGTGGTAGTGCACTGCATCGTCGTCCTGTGGCAATGACACACTGTCCCATGTCAAGTTGTTGCCATTGTGTGGTGGTGAGGGGTGGCAGTGATGGTGGTGGCACATTGTTGGGCTGTCATACTGCCTGCCATATCACTGTTGTTGAGGTGGTGGGCATGCTGTGGCAGGTCCCTGCCCATGTTGCTGTTGTTGTGTGGTGGTGGCAGCACACCATTGGGCTGCCATATCACCTGCCACATCATCATCATTGAGGTGGTGCTTGCCATTGTGGTTCCCCACCTATGTTGCCATCATCACATGGTGGTGGTGGCAGTTGTCTGCCACATTGTCATTGTTGAGGTGGTGGGTGCATTATTGCATGTCCTCACCTGGGCCATCATCATGTGATGGCAGCACACCATTGGGTCATTGTGCTGCTACCTACCCTATTGC
>JBBPUI010001193.1:0-11466 GCA_038094615.1 Heimioporus aff. retisporus | reverse complement strand
GGATGTGCTTTTTTTTTTCTTTTGCTTTCAATTGAAGGAGAAGAGGAAGAGGAGAAGGGGGAGAGGAAGGAGGGGGAAGAAACTGAGCTTGTTATCAGTAGCATACGATTTGCAGTGGACGGATGAAAGGAAGGGATCAGCACAGGAGAACTTGAATGAAGCTGGCACGATGACGACCGTTCGCTCGCTTGTGATGGACGAACGGTTTCCCTAGCATTTCTAAACCTTGTCCCCGCCATTGCAACGGAATGAAAGGGACCCAAGGAAGTAACAAGAGAGAACTTGAATGTCGGTGCGTATCCAACAGTGGTCGCAGTTGTAGCGTTGAAATTGGCTGCATTACCGATATAAAACCTTGCTGTAGCCCACGCTCTACCGGGTGAGACCGGTTGCAATACAGTTCCCGTAAGATGACCGTGGAAACTATCATGCACAGCAAGTCGCATCGTGTTTGGCTCAACGAGAGGCGTCTCGCATCGTCCCATCATCCAAACAATCACCAGCGCTCATCCACCTCTCAATTTGTTGCGACTCGATTTCGCAATGACGGGCTTCAAAGAGAAAATCAGTAATCTTCGATCTCGTGTCTCCAGAAGCGTCTCTCCAGCGCCTTCCCACAGCTCCGATACCACCAGCACTCGACTGAGCGCCATCTCTCGCTTCCTTGGCCTGCGACGCCGTGCTCAGGACGCCACTGACGTCTCACGCACTCTTGACGTCGCTGATAGGATCACTAATTTTGCACCTTCCCAGGAGCCCGACTCTACCCAACCTCGGGTAGTTGCCAATGACATGAGTGCTCAGCGTGCTCGGTCCTACGATCCCACGGATCCCACATCCTCGACTGTTGCTAGTCCTGCGCCTGCCCAGGGGCCCCACTCCCATCACATGCAATCAATCAGCTCTCATATCCCCACCACTCAGCCTGGCATCATCTTACACTCACAGCTGAGTTGTGTTCAGGATATCACCTCACCCCCTCCTGAGGCTGATGGTGGAGCCACTAGTCATATACCTGCCCAAAGTTCTAATCCCATGCAGTCTTGCATCCATACAAATGCTGAGCTGACTCAATCCCAAGGCCCCATGGATATCACTTCCCTGATGGTTGCTCATCCTGCATCTGCTCAAGGATCCCATCTCATGCAAGTGGTGCAACCTGGCATGACTGCTGGTGACCAAAAAAGTCTGTCTACTGAATGCCTGGATATGTCTTCAGAGTGCTACCCATCATCTGATGTGCCCACCACCCAACTTGGGGTCATTCCTGGTGACATGAGCTCACAACCCAGCCATGCTAAAGAAACAGCTGAGTTACCTACCATTGACACTGTTAGTAAAGTCACCTGTCTTAAATTTGTGGGAAACTCAAAAGATTATTTTCAGCTTGTTAAAAATCCTATATCTCAGGGACTTGCTGGTCCACAGGAGTTTGAACACATGCAACATGGTATGATTGCTACTCAACTATTTCTACTTTCTGCTAATGACACTGAAGATCATGCTATTCAATCTCAGCCCACTGGTTCTGATATTGATGTGTTAGGTAGCCATTTTATATTTTCAATATTCAAACCTAATTGCCATGAAAGAGCCAAGGAGGAATGATATTTCTCATATCATGCAAGGCACTGACCAAGACCTTATGAAGAAATTTGGTCAATTTCGAATCCTAATTATTGGAAGGGCAAATGCTGGGAAAACAACCATCCTTCAAAAGATTTGCAACTCCACAGAACACCCAGAGATCTATGATTACAAGGGAAAGAAGGTACTAGTGTCCATTATGAGAGATACCAACCTGGTTGATATATTGTCAGGTTGATCAGATGCTTATGGGCACAAGAGAGGTGAGGTGTTGCATATATGTAATAAAGCCATGATTACACATGTTATCTATAGCGTGGATTGCATGATATAAACCATGAGATGGTTTTCAAAAGCAACCCAAAATTTGTTTTTCATGACTCCCCTGGGTTTGAGGCTGGAGGTGAAGAGGAAGTGCAAAACATGAAGGATTTTCTTGCAAAGCATTCTGCCACCAACAAGCTGAGAGAGCAGATCCATGCTATATGGTGAGATGAATATTTAAGGTCTGGAATTGTGCTAATGGATGTAGGTATTGCATTCCTATGGATCAATTGCATCGGGCCATCACAGTTGCAGAGGAAAAGTTCTTTGGTGAATGTGACACCAAAAATGGTAAGGGTGCCTTTTTGGAGATTACAAACTTGTGTTGATGAGATCATTGATAGTTCCAGTGATGGTACTATTCACCAAATTTGATGCTCTTATAGCACAGGCATTTCAGAATGAATATCTACTTTTGCCTGAAGATGAAAGGCAGAAAAGACTGCAGGCTGGTGCTCAAGAGATGTTTCAGAGAAGAAACATTTGGGGTGACTTGTGTAAAATGGCATTTCCACCCAGGACATCAGTACAGCTACAAGGTGACTATAGATGTGTTATGGTTTCAACTTTACACCATCAAAGATGTTTCAGATATGGATACAGGTGATATGGGATGCAACACATTGTTGGAAAAAACAGCAGCTGCATTGGATAATGAATCATTGCAGATGTTGTTGGTATCAGCACAGGAAAAAAACATATTGCTCTGCATTGAATATGCTATTGAACAGTGAGTAATACATCATGATACAATACATTTATGAAATAATGCATTCAGTGCTTTGGAGAAATATGTTGATTTCAGGATTACTGCAAAAGAAGATCGTGATGTAATGGAGGCAATTGCTAGTTGGTTTCCACACACAAAGGTATGATTACTGTGAAATCAATAAAGGTGGGTAGGAAATTGAATATTTTGCATAGGTAAGATATGATGGATAATTAAAATAAAGGAAATTAATAGATCAATTTTGGTATAGGAGGTAAGTGATATGTTATTGGCAGAGTTCATTTTCTCATAGCCATTTGTGGTGCCATTTCATTTATAGGGAGTGAGTGGTCTGACATGCACTGGAAATGAGGATTAATCTCATGGCCCTTTTTCTGCTGCTCTTCCATTCATAGCCAGTAAGTGATCTGATGTGGATCAGGAATGAGGACTTATCTCATAGCCCTTTTTCTGCTGTGCTTCTATTCATAGGTAGTAAGTGGTTTGATGTGGATCAGAAATAAGGGTTTATTTCCTGGCACTTTTTTTGCTGCTTTTCCATTCATAGGGAGTAAGTCTGATGTGGATCAGAAATGAAGATTTATCTTATGGTCCTTTTTCTGCTGCTCTTTCATTCATAGGGAGTAAGTGGTCCAATGTGGATCAGAAATGAGGATTTATCTCATGAACCTTTTTCTGCTGCTCTTCTATTCATAGTATGTAAGTGGTCAGATATGGATGAGAAATGAGGACTTACCTATGGCCCTTTTTCTGCTGCTCTTCCATTCATAGGGAGTAAGTGGTCTGATGTGGGTCAGAAATGAGGATTTATTTCATGGCCCTTTTTCTCCTGCTGTTTCATGCACAGGAAGTAAGGGGTCTAATGTGGATCAGAGATGAGAATTTATCTCATGGCCCTTTTTCTGCTGCTCTTCCATTCATAGCAAGTAAGTGGTCTGATATGGATCAGAAATGAGGATTTACCTATGGCCCATTTTCTGCTGCTTTTCCATTCATAGTTTGTAAGTGGTCTGATGTGGATCAGAAATGAGGAGTTATTCCATGGCTCATTTTCTGCTGCTCTTCCATTCATAGGAAGTAAGTGGTTTGATGTGGATCAGGAATGAGAATTTATCTCATGGCTCATTTCTGCTGCTCTTCCATTCATAGCCAGTAAGTGGTCTGATGTGGATTAGAAATGAGGATTTATCTCATGGTCCTTTTTCTGCTGCTTTTTTCTGCTGCTTTTTCATTTATAGTTTGTAAGTGGTCTGATGTGGAGCAGAAATGAGGTTTCATCTCATGGCCTTTTTTCTGCTGCTCTTCTATGCATAGTGTGTAAGTGATCTGATGTGGGTCAAAAATGAGAATTTATCTCATGGCCCTTTTTCTGCTGCTTTTCCATTCATAGGCTGTAAGTGGTCTGATGTGGATCAGAAATGAGGATTTGTATCATGACCTTTTTTCTGCTGCTCTGCCATTCATAGCCAGTAAGTGGTCTAATGTGGATCAGAAATGAGGAGTTATCTCATGGCCCTTTTTCTGCTGCTGTACCATTCATAGGGAGTAAGTGGCCTGATGTAGATCAGAAATGAGGATTTGTCTCATGGCCCTTTGTCTGCTGCTCTTCCATTCATAGGAAGTAAGTGGTCTGATGTGGATCAGAAATAAGGATTTATCTCATGGCCCTTTTTCTGCTGCTCTCCCATTCATAGGAAGTAAGTGGTCTGATATAGATCAGAAATGAGGATTCATCTCATGGCCCTTTTTTTGCTGCTCTTCCATTCATAGATTGTAAGTGGTCTGATATTGATCAGAAATGAGGATTTATCTCATGGCCCTTTTTCTCCTGCTCTTCCATTCATAGTTTGTAAGTGGTCTGATGTGCATCAGAAATGAGGATTTATCTCATGACCCATTTTCTGCTGCTTTTCCATTCATAGTTTGTAAGTGGTCTGATGTGGATCAGAAATGAGGAATTATTTCATGGCCCCTTTTCTGCTGCTCTTCCATTCATAGGGAGTAAGTGGTCTGATGTGGATTAGAAATGAGGATTTATCTCATGAACCTTTTTCTGCTGCTCCTCCATTCATAGTTTGTAAGTGGTTTGATGTGGATCAGAAATGAGGAGTTATCTCATGGTCCTTCTTTTGCTGCTCTTCCATTCATAGGGAGTAAGTGGTCTGATGTAGATCAGAAATGAGGTTTCATCTCAAGGCCCTTTTTCTGCTTCTCTTCCATTCATAGCCAGTAAGTAGTCTGATGTGGATTAGAAATGAGAATTTATTTCATGGCCCTTTTTCTGCTGCTCTTCTATTCATAGTTAGTAAGTGGTCTGATATGGATCAGAAATTAGGATTTATCTCATAGCCCTTTTTCTGCTGCTCTTCCATGCATAGTATGTAAGTGGTCTGATGTGCATCAGAAATGAGGATTTATCTCATGGCCCTTTTTCTGCTGCTCTTCCATTCATAGTATGTAAGTGGTCTGATGTGCATCAGAAATGAGGGTTTATCTCATGGCCCTTTTTCTGCTGCTTTTCCATTCATAGGGAGTAAGTGTTCTGATGTGCATCAGAAATAAAGATTTATATCATGGCCCTTTTTCTGCTGCTCTTCCATCCATAGTTTGTAAGTAGTCTGATGTGCATCAGGAGTGAGGATTTATCTCATGGCACATTTTCTGCTGCTCTTTCATTCATAGGGAGTAGGTGTTCTGATGTGCATCAGAAATGAGAATTTATCTCATGGCTCTTTTTCTGCTGCTGTTCCATTCATAGGGAGTAGGTGGTCTGATGTACATCAAAAATGGTGACTTATCTCATGGCCCTTTTTCTGCTGCTGTTTCATTCATAGATAGTAAGTGTTCTAATGTGCATCAGAAATGAGGATTTATCTCATGACCCTTTTTCTGCTACTCTTCCATTCATAGTTGGTAAGTGATTTGATGTGCATCAGAAATGAGGATTTATCTCATGGCCCTTTTTTTGCTGTTCTTTTATTTATAGGTAGTAAGTGTTCTGATATATATTAAAAATGAGGATTTATCTCATGGCCCTTTTTCTGCTGCTCTTCCATTCATAGTTTGTAAGTGGTCTGATGTGTATTAGAAATGAGGAGTTATCTAATGACCCTCTTTCTGCTGCTCTTCCATTCATAGTTTGTAAGAGGCTTTTCTATCCATAGCTGGTGGGTCATTCATAATTAGAAATGAATGGTAATCTTACCATTTGTTTACCCACAGCAAGCATGTGCTGTGGATTGTCTTTTTATTGATTTAATACTCACAATTCTATTTTTCCCCCTCCTTCCCCTTCTATGATATTGATTAGCCAGTAAGCCATGCTTTGATTTCTGATATTATGCATACATTTTTAATAAAATTTAGGATGTAAGCCACCTTTCTAACACAAATACTGTATTTTTGATAACTTCACATTATTTTCATTTAGCAAGTAAGTGTATTTACTTTACTCTATTTCAAATACATATGTAATTTACATTTTGTGTTAGAAAGTTGGGTTTCTCATTTGATTTATAAGCTTGGATAGCTAATATGTTTTAGATTATGCAAACTGCTCAGTCACAGCAGGTTGGCATCTATAATACTATTAATTATGTGTTCCTACTAAAATCCATTTTTCCATAGATTTCATCATCTAGCATCCATAACTCTCTTGTGGTATATTTAATTACATAGTGGTCTTCATTATCTAAATGTCCATTCTTTAGGTTACATCACAGGGTCAGGCATGGAAAGTGGTCCTTCAACAAGGGATAGGTATGTTATATATTCAAACTTATGTTTGAGCCATGTGTGTATATATTTTTGTGTATAGGTCTTTTGCTTGTTCTTCAACATTCTTTTTTTCTTGTTCAAAACAAGCTCCCTGATCCATTCAGAGTGGCTGCAGAAAAATACTATACATCTGGTACATCTGCTCAAGTGGCCAATGAACTTGAATGGCTCTATGAGCACTATCTTGCTGCTGACAATGAGGAAAGGAGAAAACTTATCATGGATGTGGTAATGAATCATTTAATCTGTGAGTAGTTAATTTGGTTAGTGCCTCAGTCCTGAGTTGGTTTTGTAGCATAGAACCTGTTCCATTTGCCTAACAGAATGCTTCTACTTGTTTGCTTCTAATGTGTACTATGGAAGCATATGAAAATATCACCTGTCAAATCATTTATGCTGTATGATTGTCATCATATCCATTTATCAGCTGTATGTGTGTTGAGATGGTTTGTAAACAGCTTGCATGAAATCCCAATATGTTTGAAATCTTATGGTATCTATTTATGTATATAGAAAGTAAAAATGTTTGGTGGGATGATTTGGAAGATGGTAGATTTAAAAGGATAGATGTTGTATAAATATACATATGTAAATGCATGTAGAGGAAAGACATGGATGTTCTTCTAAAATTGTTTAGACTTAACTATCCATGCTTGGTTTTTTTTTATCTTTCTACTAGGCATGATGATACATACATAATTACACTTATTCAAATTTTCATGCACACATCTTTTTTCTTAACTTTCACTTATACCTACCAATAATCATATATTATTGGCTACTTTTGTAGATACAAACCCAGCCACTTCCAGAACCCTATACAATTTCCCCTGCTTTTCCATTAATAAGGCTCTTGAGCACATAACATAGCCACATTAAGTAGAACTTACCACATGGTACACTATATGTAATGTCCACCATGGGTCATTGGCCTAAAGGACAATAAATGAGGATTCCAACAGAAAAAAAAACATGTAGTAGGACAGAAAGAAACCAAAGAACATGTTGTAAATAGGCAACAATGAAGCAAGACAAAGCCAGGTGAATAATGTCTGAGTTAACTGTTGAGATTGTAGCATGATCACATGATACAAGATCACCTGACTTCATAGAATGTCAGAGAATGTTCCAAAATCCTCCATAGGATCAAACCGGGTTACAAATCATGCTTACACAATACTAACACTGTCATATTTGAAATAGAGCTGTATATGCTATTGGTTAGAACACAATGGAACATTGTAGAATGTACTAGAATGATTAGTCATTCATTGATTGTTACAAACAAGTACATACAACCTAGCATGTATATAAAGGGGGCCTTACTGCCCACCTCTCTTTCTTCAGTTCCCTCACGAGGTCAATCCCCTTACAACAACTGAGGTAGTTCAATACTACTCTCTTACTCTTGTCACACTACCCTGCTCCAAGCAGAGACCTTGCTTGTCCAAAGTAGTGCTCTTGTCTTATCCTAGTGAGTCACTCCCACTAGAGACTTCTTCCTCACCGTTGTGCAGTGCTGCTACCAAGCATCAAGCCCAGCTCGGTTATCTTGTTTGAGATACCACTACTATCTTGAAATTAACCATCTTCAACTGCCAGTTCTCTAGCAACAACAGTAGGACCAACACCAACAGTGACACATAATTTGCTGTTTGCTGTAGGAATGAGGGTGGGCAGTGATTTGTTTTCATCTATGGCAACAACATAAAGCATAAGCAAAGAAAGCAAGGTGGCTGGTAAGGGGAGCCATTTATATTCAAGCCTCTGTTCAAATGATTACTCACAGTTATGTGTGTGCCAAAAAGCTAGTCAGTTCAGGTAGATTAACAAAAGACATGATGGATGCAAGAAAATGCTCACAAGTTGAAAATGCATGGACAAAGTAGGTACTATGAAAGGAAGAGGGTAATGATCATCAGTGCCAGTTGAAAAATAGCCAGCATATGAATGTACTCTGCAGATCTAGATCTGTCAAAAATCAAAACCAAAATTACCATCAAACACCTACATCTCAGGAAGGCTAGGCTAGACAAGGGAGTAGACAGACTACCACAGTGAGGATGGACAAGTAGACATTGCATTGCTGAAATGTCACAACAACACTAGTAAACCACAGGCTGTGCACCAGGGTCTAGGGTCAGCACATCTTAGGAAACCCTCATGACCTAGGTGTTGTTCAGCAAGGATCTGATACCATGCAAGCCAATAGTGGGGTTGTTGCAAGCATCAACTAGGAGTGACACAAATGGGAAAAGGAAGGCAGAGAGGCATATCAGATAGCCAATGCTGCCAAATGACCCAAATTAGATGAGACCACCTGGCAAATGATAGTTCATACTGTACTGCCTCCCCACCACCAAGAACATTCTTACTTGATGCCAGCAAGGTAGGATATGCTCAAACTGCAGCAGTAGGTGTGGTGAATAAATATTTCAGACCATGTTAAGCTAAATCACCCATCCCCAGAGTCTTGAACAGGATCTGAGTTTGATCCCATCATGACCTGAGCCCCCTGACCAAGTCTGCTTTTTGTCTGTACCACATCAATGTTGAAATAGGTACATGAGCATGGACTTACAATCACATGCACAACATCATTTTTGATCATGCTCTGAATATCCAATGCAACCTTGGTCATGCATTCAAATAATTCATCACAGTTCTTCAGCTTGTTTTCCATTTAAATTCAAAGAGGTTTGAGTTGTCCATACATAACATCCTTGTCTTGGTGGCCACCTTATTCCACCAATCAATGCATGCCTAAATCTGGTTGGTCTGAATGAGTGTGGCACCTCACATTCAATCTCATAGATGAACCAGCCAAATATGCCTGCCATGCAGTCCAACCAGATTATCCCAAATGGCTGCAGGTAGAGCATGGGCACACATGCTGGGTCATGTCACTGATCTGGGTGCAAGGTGAATCCTGACATAAGCCTTGTCTGTGCCAACTCAAAAAAAATTACTAAGTACTTGGACAGAATCTTAGGCATTCTTCAAAACTGCTGATTACATACTGTAGGTCTGGATGAGGTCACACACATAAGTGAAGAGTATGGCAGATTGCAATGTCCCCCCACTTTGATGAGAGTGGATGGTCACCTTAATTCATGGGTTGGACACTAGCGGACATGTGGGTGTTTGGACAGCTCCGATGTGAAGACCCTCTGAGGGATGATGTCGCAGTCATGTGCGACGTACCCTTGGTCTCCAAAGGATGAGCAGTGGCCAGTTGTACCAGGTCATAGAATGAAGAATGAAACCTCAGTTACATGCAATGCGAGCATACGTAGTCATCCCGAGACTGCTACAAATGGCGCCCATTGATGCTCCACTCGTGGGGAGAGGATCATGAGAGGGATTGATGGGGCTCCATCCGATCGTGTGTTCGCGTCAGTCTCACCACCGTCAACAAAATGTAGAAGTGACGACTGACCACGCACTTTTGGCATAGTTGCATGTGTGCCCATTTATTGGGACTGAAGATGGAAGGGATGCATGTATGTCGTTGGCATCGAGGACGAGATGGCGGTCAGGGACAGATCGTTGAGATACATCAAGGACAGCGAGGCAGGGAGAGCGATGCTGACGGTGTCCAAGAGCAGATTGTGAAACAACATGGTGTCCATCAGGCACACGTGTAGGACGGACACACTTGTTCGCGGTTTGCGCATCCCCGTGTTGGCATGCTCCAGGTCGCGGATGTACTCGTTGTGAAGCTGTGAGGGCGTGCATGAGAGACAGACCGAAGACACAGGCGCATCTTGATGTACCGCATTAGCATAGTCGAATTTTTCACGGAGGACTTGAAACTCAGAGTGGTGAGGACGAGGAGTCGGGTCATGGATCGAAAGGCATACTTTTCTTTGTACCATAAGCCGGAATGTCGTTGAGGGTGTGGGGGTGGTTAGGTCATGGCAGAAGGTGTGCAACGAGCAATGCATGAGAGACACATCGCACCCTGAATCGTGCACTTTCTTCGATAGCGCGGACACACCCTCAGTGAGGATCATTGTGGCCGCACGATTGGCGTTCTCACGCTTCTCGCCTCTCGACATCGACTCTCAAGTTGAACCGGGGTTGCATTCAGACGAGTTCAGTGGCACAGCTACGCGGCCTTCACAGGGATTTTGACTACTTCACTGGCAAGTACCCACTCTTTTCACAACTGCGGCCAGAGCTCTGCCTACGTACCTCGGCGCTCGACCGCGACAATACCGTCTGAGGGGGGTACGGTCGCTCATGAAACATGTAGTTCAACCCTAAGGCTAGTGCCGAGCATTCGGTGCCCACAGTGAATTTGACCATTGATTAGCTAGTGATTCAAGCGAGTGTCACTGATTGGAAGTGATGGGCGCTACCGAGCATGTAGGATTTGAGTGGTAGGGCGGTCTCGACGCTCCGATACGTTATTACATAGGCCCTGGCGGCGTCTACTCTCAAGCATGGTGATTTCCATTCATTATTATGTTCGCGATGGACCTTTTTGAAAGGTATGTTGCACAGAACTCTTACAGTGAATTCGAAGCGTTGCCCAGCTTATTTATGCCTGTAGACACCTGAAATCGAATTCAGACTTTGCCCATTGACCTTGTCCCGAAACCACAACTTGCCATGTTGCACGCACTGAAATAATGGTTGGGTATTCAGACGGGCGACCACCACAAGAAGTCCCACAAGGCACGCTTATTCTCAGGATTCGGTACGGGGCAGCAGGTAACGTCCCAACCCCACCGGCACCAAAACGCGTCTCCTACCTTTGCACCATATTTCAGCAACCAAGCCCCACGTGCGCTCGCGCAGAAATGGGGTAGGTGTCCAGCCGCGACGCCACGATGCAATCACCACCGACTTGCACAACCAGGTCGTACACGATGGGACAACTTCATCGGGGCCGACCTTGGACTTGCACGCGCGGCATTTCTTCGCGATGGACCCTGCCGGCCCATGGGCGACGATGTTGTTTACAAAGTCGGCGACGGTGCGCCATCATTGATCCGGGTAACGAGCTGGATATATGCATCATAACTCACGTGGGGGCAGGT
>JBBPUI010001192.1:0-11471 GCA_038094615.1 Heimioporus aff. retisporus | reverse complement strand
GAATGAAGGCTCTCGGTCCGACTAATAGACGTGATCAAACATGCGGGGGACGAGACGAATAAGGGGGAAATGACGGGGTGGACTGCAGAACGACGATCCGTTGTATATTACGATATGGAATGATGATCGAGAATGGCTACTATGTCGGAAGCAGGCGTTCCGAGAGAGAACACCAATTGTACCGCATCACCCAATCAGATATACACGAGGAACTTGTTGGTGAAGGTATGTTGCTTGATTGAAATGCGGTAAACCAAGTCGGTAATGATTTCGTGAAAGAAACAAATCCATGAGTCTGAGGACTCTCAGCCAAGGTACAATGTGCCTTCAGCAGACGGTCGAGACAGCCGTGCCTAAAAAAGATGACATCAGAACATCACTCCAGAGACCGAATGCGTTACGCCGGAACAGAACAGGCAAGCACCTGGGTAATACCAAAATATGACGCAAAGCATGAGATAGAGACCTGGCGCCGTCAATATCAAAAACAGGTGGGCCATCCACGAAATAGAGAGACATACAAATGAGCACCATCCCTTTCAACCAATTTAGCCTGCAATCACGGAGGATCTGATTGACTGTAATCACTACATGAAAATAATTGTCAACGATGGCGGATCCACACGGACGGCAGGAAATCGGGGAGGATGTACCTGAGAGGAACATAACAATCGAGTAAAGAGGGTCAAACAAGAGTGTGAGCGGCTTTTCAAGTATCCATCCCAGTATAACAACGAATCTGCGTTGCTGATGAAAGCAGAGACGCAGTCACTGTAGCAAGACATACGGAATGACAAAGAGCGCATTTTGCTGGGGGAAATAAGAATGCATTCTGAAAACGAGCGGAGAAAGGAAGATCTCACGATACTGGAGCCAATTGCGACACTCAGACTGAGCGTCAACTCGTCCTTGAAAGAGAGCGTAGCCGCCGTGACGTGCTGTGCGGCAGTTCCGACTATGGGAAGCAGAATTATTCCAACAAACTCCCTGGAGATGCTTCTGGCCGCCGTCAGTCCACTAATGGAGCCCACTAGAATGTCAGCGGTAACAACGACGAGCTATCTGAATCGTTGGCGATCCCTTTACAATTCAATACAATCAGTGAACCTACCACCTTGATGACAATCAACAGTCCGATAGCTGCTGCAATATTCATTCGCGGCGTTTCTAAATGCTCTTCATCGTGGGCACGACCGGATTCCGGATCAACTACTGGGGCAGTGGCATATGCCGCAGAATCCCCCAACGCCGCGGGTTGTGGCTGCTGCTGAGGCGAGAACACCCCCATCTCGGTGCACTGGGATGCAACTCCCTCGCCGTTATTGAATCTCCTGAATGGATTAACGCTGTATCTCTTCGAAGCAATGATCTCACTATCATCTCGGTAAAGAACTTTGTGCGAGAAGAGGAAAAAGTAGAGGTGGAGCCCGTAGACTAAAAATTTGCATTAGCCACGGAATCAGAACTCACAAAACGTAAATCCATACTAAATAGTAGGAGAATGGCAACCTACAGAGGGTTTAACTAGTTACCACACCGATTTATGCTGATGGTGATTACCGCACCCCATGACTTAATTTAAGAATCAAGTAGTCAGTAAGGTTTATGTCAGGCCCTTGCTGGACCATCAAGAAGGCACCAGGGAGAAGGACGGAAACGACGCCGATGGTAAGGAGGGTCGTGTCCACGCGTGCTATGACTTTCCATTCAGATTTTCAATCAGCGCAAGTATAACCAGAGAGAGGGAGGTGCATGCTTACATCCTTGTTCCGAGAGCCTCAGACCACCCACAAAGAAACACGTGCCAAGCACAAGTACTATGACAGGGGACATCGTTGAAGGTACAAAGCGTGTGTGACCGAAGAAGACCCACATAAGTTACTTAGGATGGATCCGACAACTAGTAAAGGGAATGAGTCTAGATGTGCACAGATAAACCGGGAATGATATACGCACGAGAAGACTGCGCAATATCCAGTTTGCACCTGACTAGAGCAATAATCTAAGGAAATAGGTATCAGAGGAACTAAATTTTCCATAGCTCTAACATACGGAGATGGACAACCCAACACTGTAGCCGTAATAGATATAGAAATATAGAGATAAGGAGCGCAGAGATCAGAGATTAGAGGAGGTGCACATACGAATTCCCCTATGTAATAATGTTTTCAAAGACCATCCAAAGGGTACTGAACACACTTACGACCGAGGCGTTCATGAAGCCTGCCAGAGCTTGTCCGACCCGCATTGACATCTCATCCGTGGCGAACGCAAGTAACTGGAGAAAAATCAATATAATATTGAAATTCCCCGAGTTACTGACACACCTTGACAAGAGGTATGATGGCCAGAAAAGAAACTGTTGGAATGAGTGGGAAGCGGTAGGGGAACAGAAGAACATTGCGCACAGACGAATACGAGCGTGTGTTGATGAGGAAGGGCAAAATTGAGCGCCCACTGACCGGGGAATATCAGCAAACAATAAGAGAGAGAGAAGGTTGCATACGGAAATAGGCACACAGACGAGAAGAACACTGGAATCTGAAAGGAAACCTTATTAAGAGGTGTTTGCTTCACCGTCGAAACTAGCACCCACATGATGCAAATATGATTGCTCGAAAACTTTGCGAAGCTGCTGGATCCGGCGCTACCTTTTTTTCAGGTTGGATGAAGGTAGCAGCACGCTCGCAGATATTAGATTTCGATTTCTTTCGTTGTGATTCCCCGTCAGCCGTCTGCCTCCTCACAGCAGGGGATGAGATAGTTGAGTCGGTTGGTTCGGAAGACTGGAGAGGCGACTCTGATACGCTGAGTTCTGTCACAGATGCAGGCGTTTGGGGGGCATCCATTTATCGCGTTGTAGCCCGCTATAGCATGAGAGTTGGGATAGGAATATGAGGGAGTGGAGAGGCCTCGAAAAGCTAATGAATACTGGCAGGCCTCCGAGTTCATCGCACCATCTGATCTGCCATCCAGTACGGTCTCACGGTTAGCTCTAACCTCGGTAGGCCCGTCGGCGTTCCCAGCTCATTGTAGAAGTCGACCTCTTCAAGGTAGAAGCGTAGGTCTGAGCGTGACATTGGCGAATGTGTTTTCCTGTGTCCTATAGAACTTCAAAGTAACATGAACACATCACTTAGCTTGATTCAACTCCGCTAGCCATTCTTCTACTCGCAGGTTGCGGCGTTGGTATACCTATCATGTGATAATTCACGATCACACGTCACCGTCACCGGTCGAGATTGTACTTGGTCTGAACCACCACCAGCCAACTAACCATGTCCAAATTACCCGCCATTTTCGCTGACCCGGAAGACGCGCAGTTGGTCGTAGATGCGAAGAAAAGGGTCCCCAAAGACCAAGACTTCTCGTACACGGAGCGGGACGTCATCCTGTACAACCTCGGCATTGGTGCCAACGAACAAGAGCTCCAATGGACGTACGAAGGCGACGACGCATTCGGCCCCCTCCCCACATTTGGGGTCATTCCACAGTTCGGTGCCAGCTCAAGCGTACCGCTCGCGTGGCTCCCCAATTTCAACCCTGTACGTTGTCCGGTACTCCGTTAGGTTCCGGTTCCTTGCGCTCCACCTCTTGTTCCTGATTTTTATGAGCCCTGGCATTATTGACTGTCTGACGGCAATGGCACTTTTTACCGGATCACCCTTGTAGGCGATGTTATTGCACGGCGAACAGTATTTGGCCGTCAAGGTCCCCACTATCCCTACTGAAGCCAACTTGGTGAACGAGACGCGGTGCGTTCATGACTCACTCTCTCGGCCGGGTCTGCTCCACGCCACTCACGGGATCGTTCGGAACATACGCTAGGCTCCTGGAGGTCTTGGACAAGGGAAAGGCCGCCTCCGTCACGACGATCGTTCAGACATGGAACAAGGACACGGGCGAGCTGTTGTTTGAGAACCAAGCCACCGTCGTCATCCGTGGTGCGGGTGGTTTTGGGGGTAAGCGAACGGGCGCTGGTACGTGGGATGCCAACTCGTCCGCCGAACTCGGTTCCACGGAAATTGTGCTAGACAGGGGCGCTGCGACCGCGGCCAACGTGCCGCCGAAACGCACGCCGGATGCTGTCGTGAAGGAAAAAACGTCGCCCACGCAGGCAGCGCTATATCGGTCAGTCTCGTTCCCCCTGCATTCAACTGGCGCACAATTTAGAAGGGTCGTCGGAACAGGCTGAGCGGGGATTACAATCCATTACACGTAGGCACCCGTCTCGTCCTGTTTTAGTGCATTCGGGTCTGATTCTCTGTCTGATTTATCTGATCGCCTCTTGACATTCCCGTTACGTTCCCTCCGAATCGGTTGGTCGATCCTAGATCTTGCCAGACTTTGCCGCGATCGGCGGGTTTGATAGACCAATTTTGCACGGTACGTCATTTCATTCCACCTGTATACAACTTCCGCCACATTTACTGCACCCGAATTCCCCGGTCGTGTGGGTATGGGTAACGAACGGAAGGGCTCTGCTTCATGGGCATCGCAGGGAAGCATGTGCTCAAGACGTTTGGTCCATTCAAGGACATCAAGGTCCGGTGAGTGGTCGCGGGGGGGAGACAGACCCGACGGTCGTCAGGAGAACCCGAGCCAAGGCGGGTCGGCGATCGTCCTGTCTCCTCTCCTGTTTCCCCCGCACGACGGCGATAAGGTTGGCTGACTTGAATTTTTCACACGTGATATCCCGCTAGGTTTGCCGGTGTCGTCTTCCCCGGCGAGACGCTCGTGACGGAGATGTGGAAGGAGAGGAACAAGGTCGTCTTTGGTACGCCGCGTCTCTCTCCAAGCGGGCCGACGTCGCGGTCCACCCCAGAATATGTATTTCAACTCAATGACCCTCATGGACAGTGACAAAGGTCGAGGAGCGAGGAACGACCGTGTTGACAAGCGCCGCGGTTACGCTCGCGGATGGGGATAAGGCCAAGCTGTAGGGTAACGATGGCGATTCGGGCGACGTCAGATCACGCTGTATCGGGAATGCTTGATGAATAGCGTTGGATTGTCAATCATGTTTGTATGCATCTGTCATCACTTGGATGGCCCAATGGTGATATTGTGCAATAAGAAGCGACGTGACGGGTGCTTCGGGGTAATTGTATAGCCACCAGTCTGTAGGAGGCATCGTTCCTCAGACGCGTGTTTCAGCACCGCCGGCAAGTCAAAATCAGGCATGACATAAAATAATACGATAGTAGTTACTAGCATGAACCGATAAAAAGTGGGCCCGCAGAACGGATAGTATGACGGTCATCATTGTGACCAGTGGAGATAAGCGCGTAACCAGGCAACGTCACGAAGGTAGGAAATGGTGAATGAAAAACGAAATGCGGGATTAAAACATGTGTGATACGTTCTAGAGCGAGTGGGGCCGCAGTCAATAATAGGTCAAACATTGGCCGGCGGACGACGGACGGATCCATCTTAGCAAGTCAAGAGCTGGGGGGAACCTGATAACCGCGCATCACGTCAGTACTGCCTGCTTGCTGCGCGTGCGTGACGCCGGAGAGGTGCAACGTTCGCTGCCACTCCCCCAGAAGAATGACAGGCGACATACCGGGGTAAAACCAAAACGTGACAGCGAGGATGAGATAGAGACCTAGTTTCATACGTGTCAGTAATAATAATGAACCCGGGACCGGCCATCAATGGGCAACCTAGGCCGCAGATAAAACATACACATGAGGATCATTCCTTCCAGCCAGTTCGATTTGCCATCTTGGACGACGTAGTTGACGGTAAGCACTAAATGGAACCAATTGTCAACGATGATAGATCCGAGAGAAACGATAGGGGAAAATAGGAGGGCGATAGGCAAGCATACCTGAAAGGAACAGGACGATGGACTGAAGCGGGTCAAACAGAAGTGTGAGCGGTTTGCCGAGGATCCATCCCAAAGTGACGATGAATCTTGGTTGTGATCAAGGTAAGTACAAATGCAAGACCCATATACAGAAAGGACCTACGGAATAACGAAGAGCGCGATTTGCTGATGGAAATATGTGATTCTAGGATCAGAATATGCTAGAGGAGCACTCACAATACTGGAACCAACTGCAACACCCAGACTGAGCGTCAACTTGTCCTTTACAGAGACCGTAACCGCCGTGACGTGTTCTGCAGCATTTCCGACTATAGGGAGAAGAATAACCCCGACAAATTCTTTGGAGATAGTTCCTGTGTTCGTCATGCCGCTGATGGAGTCCACCAAAAATTCTGCAGTAACAGCGACGAGCTATGTACGAGGATTGTTAATGTGCAGTTCACCACCGGAAAGGTACGCAATCAATCAACTTACTACCGTCACGCCAACTAATAGTCCAATAGTGACAGAAGTGCTCATTTGAGGCTCTTCCGATTCTTCCTCATGATGATGAGCCGATTCTGGATCAGAGGTTGGTGCAGCAGGTTGTACCGTCCTGTCTGCTGACACCGAGAGCCGAAACTGTTGCGGAGGAGAAGCGACTAGCTGCGTTTCGGTCAATTGGGTTGCAGCGGCTTCTTTTCTATGTTGGAATCTCTTGGGCTTGAACGGATTACGACTGTATTTTTTTGATGCAATAATCTCCTCGTTGTCGTCCTCATAGAGAGCCTTGTGCGAGGAAAGCTGGAAGAAGAGGTAGGATGCATAGACTGATATGGGGGAGAATACATCAGGTGATAGGCTAGTTGTAGAGTGAAACTCCGTACTGAAGAGTAGAATGATAGCAACCTGAAAGAAATTTCAGATACGCTCATTCGTCTTGGTGTAAATGGACATACCCCATGACTCATTCGGAGAATCTTATCATCAACTCCAGTTGCGTTAGAATCGGCCAATAAGAAGGCGCCCGGAAGAAGGACAGCAATGACACTGATGGTAAGAAGAGTTGAATTCATCTGCGCGACAACTTTTGAATCATAGGATAGATCAGTACGAGCAATAACCTCGTAGAGGGACACATACCGAGTCCGAAACCTTGCTCTGAGAACCTCAGGCCGCCCGCAAAGAAACACATGCCAAGTACAAGCACTGTATGGCGGGGAGGATCAGGAAATATGGACAAGGTTAATTGATGACTTACATAAATTGCTTAGGATAGACCCGATAACTAGAAAGGTTATAAGTGTGTAGAGACAGATAGCATAAAAGCCA
Source organism: Heimioporus aff. retisporus (assembly GCA_038094615.1). Taxonomy (NCBI): domain Eukaryota; kingdom Fungi; phylum Basidiomycota; class Agaricomycetes; order Boletales; family Boletaceae; genus Heimioporus; species Heimioporus aff. retisporus. The sequence goes on along the minus strand of JBBPUI010001192.1, from coordinate 4,327 downwards.
CTCGTACGGGATGACTGTACGATATCCAGTTCACACTTGACAAGGGCGATGATCTGAAAGGGATCACAATGAGCATGCGACAATGTAGGGACAACGGATTCAACGTACAGAGACGATGAGTTCAACTCTGTGCAGAAGCGAACATGGAGATAAACCTATCCTCAGAGAAGAAGCGAGAATATACTTACGCATTTCCCTAGGCGAACAAGGTACTAAGACAACACTAAAAATGTAGCGGAATATGCTTACGAGCGTAGCATTCAAGAGGCCCGCCAGAGTTTGTCCGACTCGCATCGACAATTCATCCGTGGCGAACGCCAACAACTGACAAGCGATGAGTACCCACATAAAATTTCCAGATCGCCAACCCACCTTGGCAAGAGGAATGATGGCCAAAAAAGAGACTGTAAAAATCAGCAAACTACAACGAGCACACGCAGGTTATGAGACTGCGCACAGAGAAAGATGAGAGTGTCGTTGTTAGGCAGAGCGAAATGGAGCGCCCACTGATCCAACGGCGATCAGCGGCGAACGAGACACAAAAGAGATGCGAATCGTACGGATATTGGAATGCAGAGGAGAAGAACGTTTAAATCTGACAAGAAATGTGCTGAGGGGGTGTTTCGGTTCACGATCGGAACTGCTCACAAGACGCTGTCAGGATGGCTCGTATGCTTCGCCAGACTGTTGGACTTGGCCCCAACTTTTTCTCGGGTTGGAAGTGGGTAGCGGCACGCTCGCGAATAGTAGACTTCTTTCGTTGAGTCCCTTCCTCGACCGTCTGTCTCCTCACAGCGGAGGAGGAGCCCGTGGGCCCAGACGGCTCTGGAGAGAGGATTAAGTGGGTGGAGTCATGGAGAAACGACTCCGACAGGCCGGGTGATGCCACTGAAGTGGAGGATCGGGTGGTATCCATGAGTTTTGCAGATGTTAGCCTCCAGTGACAAGCGACCTACTACTATTAAAGTTATTAGGAGCCTATGTGCTTACGACGCCGGTAGCAATCACCTATAAGTCAAGCTCGTAGACGTCGAAGAGGTGACGGTAGAGGGACAAGGAAGAAACGGGAACGTTTCAAGCGCAAGGTCCTTTTCAGCTGTCACAGTTTGCGATTCAAGCAGTGACAGTGATCATCCGCCAAGCGGTGAGTTTGTCGTAAAGACGCCGTCCGAAAAAGGCAACCTCTGTTGTTCAGTCCAACCAAAGCACACCTCCTAAACCACGGAAACCGTGTTTTCTACGTTTTTTCCTCCCTTTCAGACCTCGCAAGCTTGTCCCCCAACGACACCCACGCTTGAACAAGCGCAGCGAAGCTCTGTACGGCCGACATAACCGGCGATGTCCGACAGTGGCATAATCGTTCCATTCGAATGTTCCATGTCCACGCACGCACCGCACGTGCCAAATCGCGGCCTTGCATGTACCGCCTCATCGCTGTGCTTGGCATACACGCATCGCTCACAGCTCGAACTTCAAGACGCACCCTCGCTCTCGCTCGACCGAGGCTTCGATTCGCGGGCGTCTACCGCATCCAGAAAAGTTGCCTTTCTGGGTATGCGTCAACCGAGTGGGCGTCAAAGAAGAGTCGCCTCCGGTCGCTCGGCAACAAAGGCTGTGCTGGCTGCGGCCTTTGGCCAAGCCTTTTTTTCATCATCGAACCGGGCCGCAGATGAGTACGAGCCGGTCAAACACATGGCACTCGTGCGTGATTGGACAAGACCGGCTTCGACCCCGAAGTAACGGTGGCACCGTGACGCCATAAAGTTCTAGCCGCTTGTTTCACATTTTAAATCCACGGAACATAACATAATTGGATCAGTCTATCAAATATTCGAACGAGGTCTCTCGGCGGCGCTGCCCTTGCACCCTTTACTTTGTAATACCGGTGTCTTTTTTATCTTTGAAAGAGCGGTATCAGCTGTATCGCCACGCGCAGGTCAAGATGTTTTCAACTTTCCGGCGGTGCCTGATGTATCGTGTAATCTCTGGTGTGTAGCTAATCTACACCCCTTTTCAGTCGACCACATGACGCCATCGGCCGAAAATGCCGAGACCCCCGAAAAGGGAGTGGTAAGCGTCTAGGAAGAGCAAAATGCTGACCGATGACTTGGCGTGATCTGCACTTGGTCTGGTATACGGGTATCTTCTGGAGTAATGCGTTGTCTCCCTCACTCTGCCCACAATGAGTATGGATAAATGCGGATTGCCGATGATATTCTCCAGCAACGAAGCGAAAACTTGAAATATACATGTACGTATCACCCATGAACAGGGGGTAACCTAATCAAATATACAAGTAACACAGTAGTCTGTAGATGGTCAGAATAAGCAAAAGAGTATGCTATCCAAACGAAAGCACTAAGCACAGCTTTATATGCGTGATGATCCGGTGCGGTTAACAAAACCAGGCCCGAGCTTAAATATAACCCCATTTCTATATCACCACGATCCATAAGACGATTGTATATGTCGCCAGATCGAGTCCCTTTACCCCTGGTATGCAAACGACACGGCGCCGTATAAACCGTCCTCGCGGCCCAACATGCCGTAGCCATGCAAAACCTAAACATCGGACATCAACTTCGGAACATGGTGAGAATTGTTATGTCACGGACCTCCATCTTTCTCGCATGCCACCCTACGCTGCTGCTAATGTTACCGTTCGCGTTTGCTAACCGGTCCGTTTCAACACGCAATGGATGGTCAGCGGGCAGTTGCCTCCGCATCTCCCCTCCTACCCATCCGCTCGCGGTGTCGACGTACCAGCCGCGACCACCTTTGCTTCGGATGATCCGCCACGATCCAGCACCATGGCCGAGACCGACCAATGCGTTTACGGACAACTCGATAACGCGAAGCCGAGTAATTGGTTGTGTGACAATATGTTCAGGGCTGAATACCGATGTGTACGGCGGTGTGCACAGCGGCCCGATCATTTTCGCGTGCAAAGCGATGGTTGCCTGACGTGAAGCACCTCGAGGTGCACTAACGCGACCCCAGTCAAGCTCCGGTGAGGTGGACACGAGTGTGAGTACCTCGACGTTGACGGCCTTGGTTTTGATGAATGTCGTGATAGCTTCCAATTCAAGTCCCGGGATATACGATAGACCCAAGGAGCGGAGCTTTGGCTGTGGTCGGCATACGTCCCGCAGTATTTCCCCGGTGATGGGAGCGCTGGACAAGTCGAGATATGTAAGTTCTCCACTGATGAAGCAAGGTGCGAGTGAAAATATTTCGTGGAGGTTCTCGGTTGACAACCGAGATGGGAAAGTTCGGTCGCCGTAAAGCGTGAGTTCTTGTATGTGAGCAGCAGCAGGTGCCTGGATGAGAAAATCTCTAATCGACTCTCCAGTCAGACGGATGCATCGAGCCAGAGCAAGCGAGCGAAGCCTAGCGGAGGAATTCCCAAGAGCGCTCAGCAACTCGGGTGTGGCACGTGTGGCAGATAGGTCGAGATGAGTAAGAGATGGGAAGGCGAGAACAAAGGGGGAGAGGATGTGTGGCTGGATAGACTTCACACCACGTAGACAGAGACGCAGAAGACCAGGGAAAGTCAACGGTTCCTCCCTCGCAAAACGGACTGACCGAGAATGTCTCGCATCCACCCGCTCCTCGTCTTCGCTTGCACTGAGATCACCATTCAAGTTGTGGGAAAGTAAATGAGTGTTGACAAACTCGGTGAGCGCACCGACAAAGACGGCGCTAACACAACCTGTCAGATCAACAGCCTCGAGGTCTTTGCAGTCACCCCTCCTTTCACGATCATACTCCTCGGGATCATCATCATTGGCAATAAGGCCGCGTCCACGTGATGGGCGTCCCCTTTCACGTAAGGCAGATCCGCGGAGAAAAAGTTCGTTCAAAACGGGTAGCGTTAGCGCACCGTCCATATATTCGGTAGCACCGAATGCGGTCAGGTTCGGCGTTTCCTAAAAGGAAGTCTATCAATTCCGATGGCGCTAGCAAACAAATGCAGGGGACAAACCTTAAGGATTGCCTCGACACGTTCGCCGGTAACAAAACGGCTATTAACACCTTCCTCGACAGAGCGGCGCATACCGATGGTCCGGAAGTGGTTAAAATCAATGTGCTGTACAAACCTTCCAGGGCGTGGGTCATGGAATGTCGGAACTAGAGACGGGAGTTTAGTCAGCACCCGGTGAGAGAGGAGGGAACGGAGGGAAAAATTCACCGTAGACACCGGGTTCGTTCCGGCCCATGACATCTTGTACTGCGTCACTAATAGTTTGCATGATTTTCCAGCGGGCAGGGCTTTGACTTTTCGTCCTAAGGCGCCGCGGACTAGGATCACGGGACGCAGGCGGAG
>JBBPUI010001191.1:0-11481 GCA_038094615.1 Heimioporus aff. retisporus | reverse complement strand
CTGTCTATTCTGGCCCATTCCATTCTTATTCATAGCTTGTAAGTGGCTTGATTCTCAATGAGGGATTCTTATTGGTGCTGATGATGTCCTGTCTGTTCTGGCCCATTCCTTTCTCATTCATAGCAGGTAAGTGGCTTTATTCTCAGTGGGGGGTTCTTATTGGTGCTGATGATATCCTGTCTATTCTGGCCCACCTCTCTCATTCATAGAGAGTAAGTGGCTTGATTCTCAGTGGAGGATTCTCATTGGTGCTGATGGTGTCCTGTCTATTCTGGCCCATTCCCCTCTGATTCATAGCAAGTAAGTGGTTTGAATCTTAGTGGGAGAATCTCATTGGTGCTGATGGTGTCTGTCTGTTTTGGCCCATTCCTCTCTCATTCATAGCAAGTAAGTGGCTTGATTCTCAGTGGGGGACTCTCATTGGTGCTGATGGTGTCCTGTTTGTTCTGGCTCACCCCTCTGATTCATAGCAAGTAAGTGGCCTGATTCTGAGTGGGTCATTCTCATTGGTGCTGATGGTGTCCTTGCTGTTCTGGCCCACTCCTTTCTCATTCATAGGATGTAAGTGGCTTGATTCTGAGCAAAAAATTCCCATTTGTGCTCATGGTGCTCTGTCTGATTCCTCTCTGATTCACAGCAAGTAAGTGGCTTCATTCTAATTGGGAGATTCTCATTGGTGCTTATGGTGTCCTGTCTGTTCTGGTCCATTCCCCTCTCATTCATAGCTTGTAAGTGGCTTGATTCTGAGTGGGAGATTCTCATTGGTGCTGATGGTGTCCTGTTTGTTCTGGCCCATTCCTCTCTCATCCACAGCAGGTAAGTGGCTTCATTCTGAGTGGGGGATTCTTATTGGTGCTGATGGTGTCTTGTCTGTTCTGGCCCATTCCTCTCATTCATAGCAAGTAAGTGACTCAATTCTCAGTGGGGGATTTTTATTGGTGCTGATGGTGTTCTGTCTGTTGGCCCATTCCCCTCTGATTCATAGCAAGTAAATGACTTGATTCTCAGTGGGGAATTTTTATTGGTGCTAATTGTGTCCTGTCTGTTCTGGTCTCTTCCTCTCTCATTTATAGCAAGTAAGTGGCTTGATTCTGAGTGGGAGATTCTAATTGGTGCTGATGGTGTTTTGTTTGATCTGTCTCATTTTCCTATATTGCAGTCTGTAAGTAATTCAAACTTAGGAGCATCTAGATTGGTAGCATGATCTCTCTTCCTGGCCTGTTTCTTATTTATCACAGGCAAGTATGCTTATTTTAATCATGTGACTTTATTTATAGTTTCACAGATGGTATGTGATCAGACAATGGTCTTACTGTGTTTTCATGCTTGATACCCAAAATCACTATTCTAGTTTGTATGTGTATTCTTCTTCAATTTACTTTCCCAACTATCAAATTTCACTTCAGGAGGTATGAACTTGATGTGTAATGGAAAATAATACTTGTGATACTAAAAAATCTTTTTTGTTCAGGATGTATGTATGCTATTTGTATTTTTGTGTACTGTTAAATTAATTCATGTCCCTCATAGTTGGTATGTGATTGTCATATTGTACTGGAATATTTCTTTACTATCATATTTTAGGATGTAAGTTTTCCATGTACACTAACTATTAAATCCTATGTGCATCTTATTGCCTTTCCTTTTAGAGAGTATGTTCATGTTGTTATGTATTTATGTCTTTTTTTATTAATCTTCTTCCACAGAAGGTTTGCATGATATTTAATGTATGTTCACCTTGAGTGCTTATTTTATGTAGGTAATAAGTTTCAAAGAGGTCTGTTTTTAGATCAATTTTATTTTTATATTGTCTTATCATTGTTACAATGATCCAGGGCACAGCTATTTCATCCTCCAGTTTACAATCTGCCAATATTGGAGTACCAGTATGCTACTTTTCTCTCACATGAATTTGAAAAATCCATATATTTTTTCAGGTGCCATTACCATTTATTGCATGGAAACAGTCCCTTGAGCTTGGCATTGGTTGGTATTTTGTATGACTACTATTTTTTCATATTGACAATATTGTAGATGCAATTATCATCCTTGAATACTCTTTCTTTTTGCATCAGCAAAAGGTTCAAGATCCAATTGCAGCAGCAACTAATCACTACAAATCATCTGGAACATCAAAAAAGGTTGCTAATGCAATCAAACAACACCTGTCTCAGCTCAAGCTGGCAATGGATAAAAATGATAGTGAAAAGATGTGTCAACTCATCATAGGTGTGATTTTGGAACATCTTATGTGTGAGTGATAGGATTGGTTCAACCTCTGCTGTTTATTGTTGATGCTCTGGTAGCTAAGGAATTGGGTAGCTGCTGAGAAGTTGTGGTATCATCAGAAGTTTCAGAATGGTTTGTGGAATGAAGGAATAGATAGGCATGGAATGGGATAACAGGCAGTATTTGTGTTTTAGCCAGAAATGTAAAATGTTGTTGAAAGTAAGGAATAAGAGATGCATGGAGGACAACACTGTATGGTTGAGAATCAATTTGGATCCAGTCCACCTAGTCATGACAATTTATGCTGGGTATCATACATACATGTGTATGTATACTGTACTAAATGTTTGAAGAGTGTTACACTTGGTCCAGGTAGGAACAAGCATAGGCTCAAAAGATCTAGAGACAAGAGTCAAGGGTTCAAGATTCAAGTGAATATTCATCAAAGGGTCAAAGATTCAGTTGACTAGAACATTTAGTTGATAGCTTTAAGGGCAAGTCTCCCTACCAAAGAGGTAGCAGTGAGTTACAATAGTTCAAGTGAAAGGGGGGTAGAATAGAGCAGGACTAAGCTAAGGAACATTGGTCTATTGGAACATGTCTGTAGGTAGTTGTAAGGCTCCAGTTGATGTAGTATAAGACTGTATTTACCTGTAGGTAGTCATAAGACTAGTACAGGTGAGTAAGGTACAGTAAAGGATAGTACTAGGTAGCTTACCTCCAGTTGACATAGTACAAGGCTGGAGGAAAGCATGGTAAATGAGTGTTTCTGCATGTAAGCCATGCAATGTCCATAAAAGGAAGTTGTAGGCTAAGTATCATATGTATTCAACAGCCTATGTATGGGTTGACCTCCAATGCACCCCCTCAAACCATACACAATATGGGTGGAGATTATAAATCTCAGTTTTGTTGCAGCTCATTCACTTCAAGGCTCTCAGCTGCACTGCCCCTGATTTGCCCCCCTCAATGTCAGGGCATAAAGGGTATAGGGACATTAATGCAAACATCAAAAGCAAGGCAGACTCTGTGGGTAATTCAATATCCAAGGAGACTACAGGGACATTCAACATTCTTGGGGTGAGTTCTATTATTGGTAGTCAGATACCTGGTGATAATGAGACAATGAGTTTGCTAGTGAGGTGGTATGTCAGATGCTGAGATCTTTGCAGGTGGGATCCCATGTTTCAGCTTTATCAAGGGTGAGTGGTATTGTGTCATTGTTGAGCAAGTTTATGTACATCAATAATCTCTTATTCCTAGTGTGGTTCCTTCATGTGGTAAAGCAAAGAGAAGTGTATTTGTTATGATGAGTATCATGACTGGCAGCCAGGTTATTCAAGAAGAAAAATATTGTTATTGGTATAGCAAGGTCAAACCGTCATGCATCAGACTGTATGCAAGGGGCTCAACGCAAGAGCGATGCGATATGCTTCGCAGAAGCCCGATCTCCAGGTCGATGCATCCAACATGCCTCAATCGCCTTCCAACTCGCATCATTCCTATCAATCGACAATGGTCTGTCCGGCCGCTCGCCTCTCAAAACACGCATGGCCACACCATCATCTGATGGCACCCTGTAAAATGGAAACTGGCCCGAGATCATCTATTCATACAACGATCAGCATTACTGCACACACCACCTCTGAGACACGTTTATGGACATACCTCATACAAGAGGCACCCGAATGCATACATGTCAGACTTGTCTGTGATTTTTACATGTCTTCCCCCCGCCAAAAGCTCTGGTGCCGTCCAACGCAAAGGACTGCATGGTCGACCCACACGGCCAGAATCAAAGTATCTTCCCGAGTCTGAGGAACAGGATTGGCCAAAATCGGCCAGGCATGCACGACCATCGTCGCCCACCAGTACATTGTCCTGATGTCATTGAGAAACAGTGAAGCAGACCAGATTGGGTTTCCCTCACCGCTTTGAGGTCCCCATGGATGATGGGCGGTTCGTGGCTGTGGATGTAATCCAAGGCTTTTGCAACATCTCTACCTAGCCGCTTCGTCAGGATGGCCCAGTCTTCCTGGTTGTGTCCCTGCATGTACTGTCTGATGCTGCCGTTTTGGAGAAACGGAGAGATCAGACCCAAACCGGAGTCCTCCAAGATGACGCCTATGAAGGGAACAATGTTCTTATGCTGCAGGGACCCCCACAGGATCGCCTCGCTAGAGAACATCTACATAAAAGTATATGGTTAGTGTGTAGTGAGGTTATAAATTCAATACCTCGAGGCAGTCTCTTGGGTCCCGCCCATTATAGTATATTCTTTTGATGATGACACCATTGCCGTCCATTCTTGCCACCCTTATCGCACCGAATGCTCCCTGAGGGAACGGGGATCTCCGCTCAGAGGTTATCGAGGAGCGATCAATCTGAAAGTCGCGTGGAATATACGCGGACTTTCGTGCCATGCGATATATGGATGCACGCAGGCGGCGTGCGATGTCCGTTTTCTCCCCTCGTTTCATGAGAAACTACGATGAATGAATACCCAATGTGACAACTCGAAAGTAATGATATCACATACCTTCCAAAGGAGTTCTATGACTTCCTCCGATTCCTTGTAGACCGCATCGTTAAATCCACGGATAGCAGGTTTTGTAGCCAGTCTATATAATTCCTTCCCCCTGCAACAGTACAGAAGGAGACAGAGGAGATCGTTGTCGTCATCGCCGATTGAAGAGCGCTCGACAAAAGTTGATCGGTGCCTGCTACATTCACACTAATAAGGCTGTGAGCTAGTCGCCACACAATGAGCAACAGAAGCCTTACGCCGGTTCCAAAGCTCAATAAAGTCTCTCTGACGATGGAGTGGCGTGCAAGTTGCTGCACACAATCCCATCCACCCCAATTGTTGGCATGGTTCGCCAGCCAATCCAAATATCTGTAACAATCGACCGATTTGGCAACTGAAACAAAAATAAGTAAGGAAGCATCATACCTTCGATTACAACAGACGACCAAGTGTTCATACACACGCACGAAGAGGTGCTTATTATATGTCGGTCAAACACATACCCTGACACATAGTATACCACAACGCTCACCTTGTAGACACGGAGACATTGCACAAGCGACAAACAATGCTGCTTGTTTTCTGCGTTCAAACGCGAGCGCGACATCATGGTACAGAAATTCTTGTTGGTTTGCGCATATTTCTGTCTAATAATCTTGTCAATGACGGGAGCTAGGAAGGAGAGGTGTCAGCCACAATTAAGAAATGCTGGGGCGAAAGACCGACGTATTTGATTGTGCGAGACAGGGTGAGCATGTGTATCAGAAGGTAGGTTCGGGAGTACGCTCAATGGCTGAAATTGCAGGTGCAATGGACGGACATGTGGAGGAGCTGTGGTGTAGTAGGGAAACATGATGCGAATGAGATTCTGGTCAGTGGTGCGGAGGAGGAACTGACAGGTCTGATTTAAATACCCTGTCCACAGCCTGATTAGCAAGATTCAGGTAGAGGGAGACAAAAACCTCACCCGAGAGATGTCAAGATCGATACAAAGCAAAATGAGTCGGGCTGTGGGATCGACTGCCCACATAACGAAAGAATACAATACAGCACAGGCAACAAGGGGCGTTATATTCGACGGAAACAGGAATAGAAGTGTTTTCCACATTCCATGAGGAGGTACTTGCGCTCTCCTGTGCTTGGGCGTCCTTGGCGATGCAGCGACGGTGTCAGTGAACGTCGAACGGGACTGTTACTTTTGTGTCTGTCGCGGGCTCTGCGCGGAAATTGCTGAGCACGGAGTTCCAAATGCGGAGTCAGCGTCACCACCGCATGACAAGCAACTACAGCTGTACCGCAAAAGTGCCAGTGCATTGTCTGCAGACAAGGGAGACAAAATATGTGCCGCTGGTGGCGTGTTCTTCCATGATTCCTCCGCGCCATCCTTGCTGTGCCCGCGCCCAGCGGATTTACTTCATGTTTCACTCATCTCAGGGCTAACCGATGCGTTCTGCCGCTGTTGACTCAGGCCCATAGTCAATGAACATGAGTCAGAGTCAAAGCCAAGTACTCATGCTCCCTAGGGCCGTGGCTGTTGCAGACCCCGTCGCATCCGCCTTCAGCCGGAATACTAACTGCTTTTTTTCTGACAGTGTTCGAGTTCTCCACTCGAGGAGGTGCAAGCGCTCTTACCGGACAATGGTACGCAGTGTCCACACGACGCAAGGCAACACTGGATTTGCTGGCTCTCCCAACCTTTCTGGCGAATCGGCGCCATGGTGCTGAATCAAACAAATGTGTGTGGTTACTAACATTAGTAGCATGTGTGGATTACTGAATCTAGGGCGCTCGAAGGTTCCGGGAATCAACCACGCCTAGCACGTTCAACAGTAACAATGGTTCGACATAAATTCCAAGTAGGAAACCTGTGGCACCTTCCATTTTATTTTACTGCATTTGACTAGCGTGCAACGGTCGGTCTGTGGTAACCACCCGAGCTGATCCGACGACCTGGACACGGTAAGGCACCCCGGGACAAGTGGTCCGATCGTTCGGTGATAGCTACGGCGAGTAAACATGAAACGATCAGTGCTTCTTTCAATCGACATCTACGTGCTGAAATCATATGAAATCCAAGACGTCGATCATTCTTTATGGGGCAATCAACCCACCCACGCAGAAAATTATACACAAGACCACAAATGGATACAAGACTTTTCGCAGATGGCCGATCCTCAGGTACGTGCGCCCAGCATGCCTTGACAATCTCCCAAATTTCATCTTCTCTACCAACCGAAGCAGGCCTTCTAGGGCGTTTTCCCATCAAGACACGCTCCGCAACCTACCCTCCGCCTGTATATTTTGAAACGCTAGCTTCCCCGAAGGCATCTTTTTGATATTGGAGTAATATATTAACGGGCTTCTTCCAGAGAAACACCACTAACATACCTCGTACAAGATACAGCCAAAAGCATATATATCAGGCTTGATGGTAGCTTTGACACAAGATTCTCCCAGCATATTTTGCGGTGCCATCCAGTGCAATGGGTCGCGCAAACGGCTAACACGTTTGGGATCGAGATCAGGCGACTCGCTCCACTCGAAGGAAATGGTTGTCATAATAGGGTAAGGCATGCGCAACCGTCATCATCGACCTGTACCCTATCCTAGTGGGGCTGAGACACGATGGGTGGACTGCTTGAATATTCTTACCCCCATAAGGCTCCCATGAACGATTGGCAGTTCGTGACCGTGCATGTAACGTAAAGCATTTGCAAGACCGTTGTTGTCCGCATCGATCGCGTCGCATTCCCGACAGAGAGATCCGTGGTCGCGGCAAGTGCGCTGACAGTGGTGTGAACGAATCAACGCGCGGGTGAGTAGTGATCCAATCTTACGCCCACCCCAAAACTTAGCAGCCTCTCTTTGATCATCGCGTAGCGAGCGAGTTATTGCATGCTGCTCCAGGCCCCCCACCGCTGGGCGTCTTGCACTAGCTTACCAGCCGAGGCCTGTATACGTCGATTCGGTGGATCGTTCAGATGGAACGGAGAAAGGCGATGCATTTGCTATGACAGCAGACTACTAAACGGTCGTAAGTACGCATAAAAGGGTCTCGTTGGGAATCAGCCCATAGGGTACGACGGACTGAAACATGGTAAAGACGCTCACCCTGTGGACAAGGAGACATTTGGCGAGCGACAAGCAATGTCGTCTAGTTTCGCCGTCAAGTGATGAATATGAGGGGGCTTTGCGGAACTTTTTGTCGCTGACCATGTATCGTTGTCATATTGTCTTGTCTAAATTGGGGGCCTGAAGAGGATCAGACTCGAGCGGGCATGAAACAAAGGCCGAGCGTACGCATTCCATTGTGCGGGAAAGAGAAGGCTTGTAGAACTAAAGGCGAATCGTCGAGACTCACAGCTAGAGCTTCTTGGTGTTGGTCACGCATAGAGAGAGATGTTGGCGAAATTTCGAAACGTTGAAGATGCAGAGGGTCGGCCCGGACACTGCGGAGACACAAACAAGCTTATTAGTGACAAAATGCTTGTGTAAACAATTCCACACAGACTCGAAAATTGATAACGGCCTTTGGCAGGAGAGCCAAGGGACGCTTTGTCTAGCATGCCCTCGCCATGCTCTCGCCACCCCGCCGCCCATTGTCTTTGCGAGCACGCTCGCCCTCGACGCCATACATGATCTCCGCGCCCCTCATCGGTCCATCCCGCCGCGTCCTCATCCTGCGTTTTGTTCTGACTGGCGTATATACATACCAGGCATGCTTAGTCTCGTCCAATGTTAAAATTTCAACCTGTCCGCAGCCTGATTAGCGGAATTTAGGTAGGGGGACCAAGATCTGACCTGAGAGATGTCAAAATCGATTCAAAAAATGAGACGGGCTGTGGGATCGACTCCCCACATCATAGAAGAATCCAATACAGCACAGGCGACAAACACTTGCGCTCTCCTGTGCTTGGGCGTCCTTGAGGGCGGTACAGCGATGGTGTCGGTGAAATCAGAACTGTTATCGTGTCTCCTTCACGAGCTCGGCGCGGAGTTCTAAATGAACGTACTCGAAGAACCTCCGAACCGCGCGGTCCGCCGTCTTTGGTGGAACCTGCTCCATTCCTCTCCTTGCAGCTTGATTCACTCATCTCACCCTTGACCGTAGTTGTCTGCCGCCGCCGTCTGCCAGCCAGTGAACACGCGTCGGAGTCAAGGCCAAGCACTCACGCTATCAGGTACCATGGCTGTTGCAGTGCCCGTCATCGCTGAAGCGCCGACTTCTTTTTGTCTGATCATGTCCAAGTTGTGCACTCAAGGAAGCGCACGCACTGTGGCAGCCACCTCAGCTAGCCCAACACGTGAATGATCATTCTTTATTGGGTCAATCAATCAACTTACGCAGAAAATTCTACACAGGGACATCAACGCAGGAGGGATACGAGACACTTTACCGAGGGTCGATCGTCCGGTAGATGCACCCAGCACCCCTTGGTGATCTCCCAAATTTTATCCTCTTTACCAACAGAAGCCGGGCTTCCGGGACGGTTTCCCCTCGCGCTTGGGAGGCAGCGGAGATGCTCTGAGTGGTGCGTGGGGCGGTGTGTGCGTCGATGGTGCTGGGGGATGCTGTGGCCCTGGTAGTGGTGTTGGTTCGGATCTGTGATGGTGCGTTGTGCCGTTCTCTTTCTGTATATCAGTGTAAGGTTCTCGATGGACATTCTAGTTCCAGGCAGTTGTCGCAGATTCCCCATCTTTATCATGGGCTTATGTGGGTAGTTTCTGCAAGGATATCTGTATCTTCCCATGTCCTCGAACCACCCGCCGTACGTCGACCCGCCCCGCTGCGACCAGCGTCATCACGCCCACACCGTCCACCACAAGCTCACGACTACACACGGGTGGCTCGGTGACTATAATTACGCCTGGTTCTGTGCCCCCGCTCTGCCCTTTTTCTCGGCCCTGAGCAAACGCCGGCAACCCCCATTGATGGCATCAACGACAACCTCTCCCTCGTCTTTGCCATGCTCGCTGGTCTCTTCCCCTGCCCATTGTCTTCGCGAGCTCGCTCGTCCTTGACGCCAAGACCCCTGCGTACTCGATCTCTACATCCCTCATGGCTGTGGTCCGTTCCCCACCCTCATCCTGCGTTTGCGCTGACCGGAGTATGTATCAGGCATCCTCAGTCTAGTCCAATGTCCTGCGTCCGGCTGTACAAGGGTATTGCCTCGGTGCTAGCCTACTCTCTGTCGTCGACACGAGCTTTGTGATGTCCAGCACGGCGGATGCGGTATATGTCATTGCTTATCATCTATCTTCGGCTAGAGGATGTGTGGGCTAGATCTTCACCGCCATGTATGCTAGTAGTACCTATCCCGTGACAGTCTCGGATAGCACCGTCACTCGGGGCACATGTCTAGATATGCAACGGTATGGTACTCGGTCAATCGACTTCTCCAGTCGTTCGTCGGACCAACAATGCTCACATATATCCGTCTAGGAACGTCCTTGATTGTTCCTTTCTCGAGATGGAGCTGTCGTTCATACCCCCCGCACGTTGCAGCGCACCTTCCCTCCCGTGGTCACATACCCGCCACCACTGTACCACTCAGCGTGTCGTCGCTCGACCTCAATTCAAGAACGGTCATCGTCATGATCAGCGCGTCGCCCATCGGTTCATCTGGTATACTCGACTGAGGCAGGATGATCAAACGACTGCCAGAATCGCCCTACAAGCGGTTCGCTTGCGCTCTGTACATCCAAACACGCCCTTCTGTAAGACGTTTGGTCTCTTACCGACTCCGTCTCATGTGAATTTATTCACATCTCACAGGTGGGCTCAGTCGAGCCCATCGTCCTCGGCTTGCTATAGTTTGTCGCTATCCCGATCTGTTTGGTCCCCTGTTTCTGAAAAATGCAAGCATCATCGCCGGGCTCGCCGTCGGTTGTGCCGTCGCTGCGGCTGCGGGCTATATCGATGGCAGCACTACCACGTTGGCCCCGGACATCACATTTTTGTGGTACGGTTCACCTTCACTTTCGTGCCTGCACAACATTCATTTCTGCATGGGCCCACACGTTCAAGATTCGTGTCTATTCCCCACCTGTCTTACCCATGCTGGCCGTGTATCATCCGTCGTCGCGCCACGTCCTAGGTCGATACTTATCCCGCCCTCGGTGTTCAACCACGATGGAGGCGATTCGCGATATCACTGCCTCTGCAGAAGTGTCTCGCCTACGAGTTACTGGCGACGACTTCGACTCGCACATTCAGGGTGGTGTTTTGGTGCATGTTCGGTGCGCTCCCACCGAATCCGTTGTTTATCCTTGCTCAGACCGATGACTTGGAGGGTTCGTATCTGCTATATTTACAGTGACTCCGTCCATTTTTACGCATGTAGATTCTGGTACTACAGACATGACATGGCAATTGATTCCACCCTACTCAAGATCAACGGTGTGATTTCATTGACACGGTATGCCAACCGTACGGTCGGTCGGTGATGCTGCGCTTTCTTGATCATCTTTGACGTCCTCGGCAAACTCCCCGGCGTGTTCCTTGCCAGTACGTCCCCCCCCTCCCCTCTGCGACACACACCCGTCTCGCCCACCACGCTGACCTCTCCTATGCACCAGTCCCGAACCCTGTCCTCGGCGGGGTGACCACGTTTTTGTCCACGAATGTCGTCGTCTCGGGGCTGCGCCTTGTCTCGTACATGCGCTACACCCGGCGGGACTGGCTCATCCTCGCTGCGGCGCTGTCTTTTGGGATCGGCGACCTG
>JBBPUI010001190.1:0-11488 GCA_038094615.1 Heimioporus aff. retisporus | reverse complement strand
TAGTTTGTCTTTCTTTCTTTCTTTTTGTTTTTCACTATAGTTGTTATGATTCACCCCTATTCTTTTCTCTTTGTCATTCATGTTTGTCATCATCAGCTTAACCCAATGCTTTTACTTCAATAGAGTGCTCTAGAACCCACAACATGTTCATCACACACCTTTATTTCTGTTATCTTTACTTCCTTTTCTTTTTGAACTTTCTTCACTTAGTCATAGTTGTTCCACAGCCTTCTATGACTTTCCATTGTGCAATATATAAGCCTAAGTACTTTGTCCCTTGTACTCTAGCTTAGTCCTGCTCAATCCACCTTGTTCCCCTTTGCTCTTCTCATTGTAACTTGCTGCTACCTCTTTGGTAGGCAGACTTACCCTTGAACCACCTGTTATACATCCTAATGGGCAGAACCCTTGACCCTCTGTGGCAAGTCCCTCATTATTACCTTGAACCCTTGACCCTATGTTCTAGTTCTTTGAGCCTATGCTCATTCCTACCTGGACCAACCATAACAATAGTTTTGAATGTACTCTAGAGCTAATGTTATAATTCACCCCTATTTTTTTCTTCTTTGTTCTTTTTATTTATTATCATCAACATAATCTGATACTTCTGCTTCAATAGAGTACTCTAGAACATACAACATGTTCATCACACTCCCTTATCTCCCTTATCTTTGCTTCTCTTTCTTTTCAAATCTTCTATACTTAGTCACAGATATTCCATAACATTCCATGGCTTTCCATCACACAGTATATAAGCCTTAGTACTTTGTCCCCTGTATTCTAGCTTAGTCCTGCTCAATTTACCTTGTTCTTCTTCATTCTCATTGAAACTTGCTGCTACCTCTTTGGTAGGTAGACTTACACTCAAACCATCAACTATACATCCTAGTTGACAAAACTCTTGACCCTAACTTCATCTATGCCTCGAACCCTTGATCCTACATCCTAGATGTAATTGAGTTTTTGGTGAGTACAAGGCAAGCATCAGATAAGAATAAGTATTTGCAAGATCACTTACTGATTGTGATTATATGTGCATTGGACACTGCTGTACACTCATAGTAGTGAGATATTTTTTGTACTCCTGCTTCAAGTGCAGCACTGAATCTTGTAAATTTCTTGCTTTTCATGCATGATGACGATGCTTTGTGTAGTGTCTCCAGTGCTGGAAGGACCATGTGTAGAGCTGGGCCTTGCTCTGTCAAGAAAGCATGGTGAGTATTTTTTGTGAACTAATGTGAATAGCATCATATCAGTGTATGATGTAACAAAGAAGAGTGAAAATAATGACATACCACAAGAAGTGCTAGAAGCAGGTAGACCTGATCTCATTCTTCTTCCAATAGCTGGAGCCCCAGGACTTTGTGGCACTTCTCTGAATCATTCCCACATTCTTTGAATGCAAGCTGTTTGATAAAAGTGTTAATCCTATACAGGTATTAGCAAGTGTATAGTAAATACATGGGACTGAGCAAGTTGAAAGTTGAGGACCATCATACTTTCATATTAATGGTGAGTTGCAAGGGGGGTGAGCATGTTTGAATGGTCTTGAATAGTTCTTTATATTGTGCAAATGAACAAGCCTGGTAAGAATGCCTGTCAGTCCTGACAACTCCAATTACATGTTACTTACCTTGACAGAGATGGTGCAAACAAGGCCAATTGGGTCTTAGTCCCCACTATCACTTGAGATGATGATGTTGGCATCAGGCAAGGAGAGGTCATAATGTTTTGATGTGCTGAACATTGCAAGGAATGTCTGTGTCACAAGATTGATGATATGAGCCATAGACCTATGATAACACATACATATTAGTCAATATATAAGGTTACATCCAGGAATGACTCACCATAATTGTTGTTTCATCCCATCAAAGGGCTTATCCATTTCAGACATCAGGAGATGGGCAAACTCTGTCATCATTGTGTTGTTGTTGCTTGTGTTGTTGCAGGTAACATACCCAATCTAATGGTATTGTGAGCAGACAAGTATAGCTGGTAGATTACATACCCTATGAGTAATGCTGAGGTGTTTGATGGCTTTATATACAGTAGTGCCTGCCCTAGATGGACCCCATGGTGTGCATTGTTGAGCTGGATGAACATGATAAGGCCTGTGCAAAGGGTCCACATTTGTGGCAGATTTTCTTCAATCCATGATGTAGTGATGGCAAAATACCCATTGCAGTTTGATGCCTGCCAGGCATTGCATGTGAGATTGATCTGTCCTTGGACAGTTTGGCCCTATTGTATCACATTAGTTCAGTAATGCATAAGTGTTCATGTACATACCAACAGCTTCTTTTTGAGTGAAAAAAATTGATCTTGAATTTCTTGATGATGAGCTCACACACCATGGTATGACTGGGTATCTTGGGAGCATGTGAAACAATGTCAAGTAGTTGTTGGAATGTTTGATGTTCCAAGCAATGAATAGGCTGTAGCATCATTCATTAGTGATTGATGAACATTGAGAAGAAATCACTCACCTGGTCTGTCACAATGAGCCACTTGATGTGGCATTGTGAAATGCTGAGTTAGAATACTGAATGATTGTGCCTGCTGGCATGAGAGGCCCACTTATGATAAATTTCCTCATGGGTGGCTTGCTGGTGACACTGCAGTGTAGTTGCTTGGTCAATGATAGCAATGCACTTTTTAAGTTGTTTGCTAGTATAGGTGATTAATGAAAAATTAAATGATGCAGAACAAAATGCACCTGCAATTGTTACAATCTCAAACCTTCTTGTTATCTGAGTTCAGATATGGAGCAGAAAAGTGAGCATTGATATCTTGAGTGTGTTTAGCTTGGCCTCTCTTGGTTGGCTTGTCTACATCAATGTCCTTGATGCCCTTGAGGAGACCATTGGATCTGGTAGTGGTGCAGTCATTCTGAAGCCCTATAAAGTGTCAGTTATGAATCATCAATATTAGTGTGAACTCACCTTTTTTTCTTTTGTTTGGAATATCAGCAGCATCTGGTTCAGTGTCAAATGTGGCAGTATTGATGACAAGATTTTTTCAGGTCCATTTTGGGGCTGTCTCACCATCAGGTGCCAGAGTATTAACCAGATTGTCAACTTCAGGTGGCCATGTTGCTACTTGAGCTTTCTGATGGGAAGTGTAAGGACTCAAGCAAAGGGTAACTCTTAGGGAACCACTTTCAATGCAAGAAAGATTCAATTCTGAATCTAAAATACTAGTATAATACATGAGCTCTTATATACCTGCCTATGAGGCTATGTGTATAGCAATGCACAATGAACACATGTACTCCATGAGGCATATGGCTATGTGATAACATAAATAAAGAGATAAGAGTGTAGTGTGTGAATGAATGGCTAATATATTAGTAAGGAAAAAATAAAGTTCTAACATTACCCCCTTTTCAAGGGTTTTTGTCCTTGAAAAGACATGTTATGCATGAGGTGGGAACAGTAAGCGAGGAAGTCATCTGTGTGAAAGAAAGGAGCAGGTATGTAAATGCGTAAGTATTGTTCTACTTCTGCATTCATTCATTCTGTTTGTCCATCTGTTTGTGGGTGAAATGCTGTGGCTGGATTTCCCTTAATCCTGAGAAGTGTGTATAGGTCTGTCATAAAGGATGATACAAATTGGCTTTCTCTGTCCAAAATGACCTTTCGTGGAGTTCCATGAAGTTTAAATATATGGTTCTTAAAAATGTTTGCTATGCCCAATGGAGTTATTGAAGATGAAATTAGAAGTAGGTGTAGCATTTTTGAAAATCTATCTACGATTGTAAGAATAGCGTCCTTTCATTGTGACTCTGGTAACAGTCCAATAATGTCAATTGATATAATTTTCCAAGGCACTGAGGGAATTTTGTTTGGGGATAAGGTGGTCTTTGCATTTTCCCTTCTTGGTTTTACTTTTTGACATGTGTTGCAACCACTGACATATTTTTCAATATCTTTTCATAATGCTGGCAAGTAGTATTTGGTCATAGTAAGGTCATGTGTTCTTTGTTGTCCAGGATGTCCAGTGAGTGGGTGGTCGTGATTTTTGTGGATGATGCATTCTCTTAGTTTGGCATCATTTGGTATATAAGTTAATTCATTCCAAACTACCCTTTTTTCATCTCTCCTCCATTTGGACTCTTCTTCTTTGAGTCCTATCCTGGCATATCATTTGAGTTTATATTGTAATTTGTCAATCAAATCATCTATTGATTCGATTTGTTGTACTGTGAATATTGTAAACATAGCTTGCACCGCCATTGCTTCCTGGGGAAAGACTACAATATCTGAGTTGTCAAACTCTACCCCCTTTTCAAAGTCTGACCTCTGGGAGAGACCATTGGCAGGGTTCATCTTTCCTGTCCAATAGGCAAGCTCAAAATGGTATTTTTGGAGCAATTGATTCCATTGGGCCTGT
Source organism: Heimioporus aff. retisporus (assembly GCA_038094615.1). Taxonomy (NCBI): domain Eukaryota; kingdom Fungi; phylum Basidiomycota; class Agaricomycetes; order Boletales; family Boletaceae; genus Heimioporus; species Heimioporus aff. retisporus. The sequence goes on along the minus strand of JBBPUI010001190.1, from coordinate 7,093 downwards.
CGTCTGGACAGTTTCTGAGCTTCCTTCCAGTATTCCAGGTTTTTATGATCCATCAAGAGTTGGAATGGTTTGTGAGCACCCAAAAGGTAATGTCACCATTCATTCAGGGCAAAGATGATTGCTGCCATTTCTAAGTCTGCTGTGTGGTAATTTCATTTGGCATTACACAGGGATCAAGATATGAAGGTGATGGGATGCCAGTGATCATTTTGGTACTGAGTGAGCACAGCACCAAGGCCAATTCCCAAGCCATCAGTTTCGATTTGGAATTGGTCATAATCTATAGAGCAAGTGTGGGGGCTGTTGTAATGATTCATTTCAACATGTTAAAGGCCAGGTCACAGGTGTCCATCCATTTCCAGGGTTTATTAACCAACATGAGAGTGTTTAGTGGTTTTGTGATTTGTGCAAATCCCTGGATGAACCATTGATAGAAATTTAAAAATCCCAGGAAACCACAAAGCTGTTTCTTTGTCATGGGAGTCAGCCATTTGGTAATAGCTGCAGTTTTTCCCAGATCCATCCATATTTGGTTGTGGGTCACAATAGCCCAAATATTCCATCTCTACCTTTTCAAATTCACATCTGGTGTGTTTCAGCTAAAGTTTGTTGTCACATAGTATCTGAAGTACCTTCCATGCAATGTCCCTGTGTTGATCAAGGATTTCCACAAAGCTCATGATATCATCCATGTAAATAATGCCACATCCTTCATTAATCAAGTCTTTAAAGATCTGATTCATCATCATTTGGAATGTTGCCAGCAAGTTTGTTAGGCTGAAGAACATGACAAGCAGTTCAAACAATCCATGATTGGTTTGGAATGCTGCTTTGCATTCATCCCCTTCTTTCATTTGGATATTATTGTATTCCCATCCCACATCTAATTTAGTGAAATATTTGGCAGACTTCAATTTGTTGATGAGTTCCAAGATCAGGGGTAACAGATATTGATTTTTGACTGTTATGGAGTTCAATCATTGGTAATCTTTGACAAGGTACAATTTTCTGTCCTTCTTTTTTACAAAAAAGAAAGGTGACACAAATTGAAATTTGGACAGTCAGATATGTCCACTTGTAAAGTTGTCCTCAAGGAAATTGTCAAGTTCTTTTTGTTCTGCTAACATTAAGTTATACATTTTGCAATCAACCTTGTGATCTCCTGGTAACAGCTCAATTGCATGATTCCATGGTCAGCAAGGTGGTAGTTTGTTGAAATTGTACCAAGCTATCATTTAAGGCCTCCCCAGCCTTTTTTCATGCCCACCTCTTCCCATCTGACCCAATGCAATTGATTTTGGTCTCATCTGACCATACAACCCACTTCCAATCCTTCACAGTCCAATTTTTATGACTTTCTGCAAAGTCAAGTCTGGCCTTCTTGTGATTGGTAGCAAGATGAGGGCATTTCTTCTTCACCACAGCCTTCATCTCTGCTTTCCTCAAGTGACAGCAGATACTTTGGGAAGATATGGGCTGGTTCTTGACATCTTGAAGTGCCTTGGTGACCTGGACAGCATTTTCAGCCTTTCCAATCCCAATAAGCCAAATGGCATGACACCTGTCAGTGGGTGTTATGAGGGAAGGATGACCACCAGAGGATGTAGCTATGTCAGGATGAAGTCTAGAGCGAATTCTACTGATGGTAGAGTTGTGGATGCCCATGGAATCAGATATTTGACAAGTGGATTGACCCAAATCCAAGAAAGAGATGATTTGGTTGATTTGAGTAGGGGAGAGAGATTTTATGGTGGTGGAAGGGAATCAAGAGTGTTGTTTTGGTTTATTTACATTGTGTTGAACCTATTGTAGGTCACATGACTCATTTCTTATGTCAGCACCTCTCAGAATATATTGAACTCACTCCTCACCATGTCAGCAACAAAACTGTTGCAATGACATAGTGGATTTAAAATGGCCATATCTCCACTGCCCCTGGTTCAAATCACATAACCCTGGGGTCTATAGGTAGCCAGGGGTGCCCCCCACATTTCCTGTCACCAATGCTAAGCGGGATTCCCACACCCTAACTTGTTATATCACATGCACTACAAAACAACCAAACATTGCAACGGTTTTGTTGCTCAGTGTATGTATGTATGGATAGTTTGGCAATTGGATACCATCCTTGACTCCATGGATGGCTTGATGGTGAGGCAACTGGTGAGTGAAATTGCTCAAAGGATAGAAAATTGGACAAAGACTTCCACTACAGGAGTGAGAAGAATACATTATACAGTAATAGTATGCACTGGGTGGCTCAATAACATTTGACCAAGGCTCATATGGGCTATTGTGCTCCTCTTGAGTTTGCTATGCAGCCTCTAGAAATGCAAGTTTCAGTTTGATTTATAGATAGATGCAAGCTTCTTCAAGGTTGTGGGATGGATGGTTAATATGTTTTTTTTTTTTTCAGTGATGGAAATGAGCTGTGCAAAAAATAATGCCAATCAATGGAACTTGAGCAAGTGTTTAAACTTCAGGAGGGGTTTGTGGGTGATATGCATATGGTTGAATGCTATTCAGCCTTGAAGCACCCTTTCAAGTGGATGATGGTGACATGGCCCTGTAATTATTTGCAGATCATGATAATCCAGGTAAGTTTAGTAGTGTATACACTGAGCAACAAAACTGTTGCAATGTTTGGTAGTTTTGTAGTGCATGTGATATAACAAGTTAGGGTGTGGGAATCTCACTTACTGTAGCATTAGTGACAGGAAATGTGGGGGGCACCCCTGGCTACCTATAGACCCTGGGGCCATGTGATTTGAACCAGGGGCAGTGGAGATAATATCTGATGAATAGATTGATCCAAATCCAAGAAAGAGATAATTTGGTTGATGTTACACTTGGTCCAGGTAGGAATGAGTGTAGGCTCAAAGAACTAGAATGTAGGGTCAAGGGTTCATGGTTACAACAAAGAACTTGCCACTCAGGGTCAAGGGTTCTGCCTGCTAGGATGTATAGCAGGTGGTTCAAAGATAAGTCTGCCTACTGAGGAGGTAGTAGCGAGTTATGATGAGGGGAGCGAAGGGAACGAGGTAAGATTGAGCAGGACTAAGCTAGAGTACAAGAGATGAAGCACCTAGGCTTATATACTGCACCATGGAAAGTCATAGAAGGTTATGGAACAACTATGACTAAGTGAAGAAAGTTCAAAAAGAAAAAGGAAGTAAAGATAACTGAGATAAGGGTGTGTGACAAACATGTTGTGGGTTCTAGAGCACTCTATTGAAGTAGAAACATCGGGTTAAGCCGATGATGACAAGCATGAATGACAAAGAAAAGAATAGGGGTGAATCATAACAGTTGATTTGAGTAGGGAAGAGAGATTTCATGGTGGTGGAAGGGAATCAAAAGTATTATTTTGGTTCATTTACATTGTGTTGAACCTATTGTAGGTCACATGACTCATTTCTTATGTCAGTACCTCTCAGAATATATTGAACTCACTCCTCACCATGTCAGCAACAAAACTATTGCAATGACATAGTAAATTTAAAATGGCCATATCTCCACTGTCCTGGCTCAAATCACATGACCCTGGGGTTTATAGGTATCCAGGGGTGCCCCCCACATTTCCTGTCACTAATGCTAAGTGAGATTCCCACACCCTAACTTGTTATATCACATGCACTACAAAACTACCAAACATTGCAACAGTTTTGTTGCTCAGTGTACAATTCAAAGAGGCATGTGTGCATGTACATAAATACTGTAGGGAGCCAGCCAGGATGAGTCTGCAATATCAAGGAAGATAACAAGTGTGATTTCTCATTTTTTAATTGATCATTTCCAAGAAGTGATCATTTAAAATTGCATACACATACAATATGTGTATGAACAAAAGTAGCAAATGTAATCATGATAGAAACTAAGATTTCCAACAAGAAATCCAAAACTCTCCTATACAAGAAGTATCAAATTCAACTTGGTAACTTCTATCAGAAGCAATCACACAAGAGTGCATGGGAAGGCAAAAGGCATATCTAAACCTAGGAGGGGCCCAGCTAAGTATCATGCCACTGGAGGATTGAATCCAGTCATCCTCTATAGAAAGGTCATCAAAGAGAAAAAGATCTGCTATTTTCCATATCTTGATGGATCCATCATAACAGCCACTGGCTACATAATTTCCATCAGATGAATAGGCAACAGAAAAAACATCCTCTGCATGTCCTTGAAATGGGCCTGCCACAAGTTGACCAATGGTTGCATCCCAAACCCTGATGGTTTTGTCCTCAGAGCCAGAGAGGATGTGTCTCCCATCAGATGAATAGGCAACTGAGGTGATAGTATCTGTGTGTCCTTGAAGTGGATTCACCACAGTCTGACCATCACTTGCATCCCATATCCTGATGGTCTTGTCTGCAGAACCAGAGATGATATGCCTTCCACTGGATGAAAATGCAACAGTGGTGACTTTATCTGTAAGCTCCACAAGTGGATTTGAAACTTGCTTGCCATTAGCTGCATCCTAAACCCTGATGGTCTTATCTCTTGAGTCAGAGAGTATATAACACCCATCAGGTGAATAGGAGACAGATAGGACATGACCAGTGTGTCCTTGAAGTGGGTGTTACACTTGGCCCAGGTAGGGACAAGCAAAGACTTGGTAGGATCACCTGCACAAGTCAAAGGATTGAAAGGATGAGGTATTGGACCTAGATTAACTAGCTGAAGGGGTAGTGACAAGAGTGACGAGAGCTAACATGCTCAGGGTCAAGCTGAGGAGTCTTGGGGTCGCAGCTGGAGGTGAAGGTTTCTAGGGGTTTAGGGTCAGGTAGTTAGACTACTGGAGATCAAGGGTTATGCCTAATGTTACGCGGAGCGTACCTCAAGTGGATCAAGACTTATGTCGAAAGACTTACCAACGAGCAGGACACTCACGAAGAGGTACAACTCAGCTCAAAGGGATGAAGGACTAAGGACCACGCCAAAGAGGCGGACTGAGGACTGAGGGACTGAGGGGCTGAGGACTAAGGGTGACTCAAGAGTACGCTAGATTGCGCAGATTGAGAATAGAGTACATCGTGGTAGACGAATGGACTATATACCCAGAGACGCATAAGCGTAGAATGTCATAGAACAACGTGGAACAAAAGAACGCGTAAGCGTTTAGTGAAAGAAGATGAGTAAAGATGCGCAGCATTGGAAATGAAGAGAACAAAAGGAAACGCGTAGGCGTTGAATAAGTGGAAAAGAGTAAGCGGCGCGCATAGGAAAGAACAAGAGTATGAAAGAACATATAACCGTAACATTACCCCCTTCCGATCCTTGAAGTCCCTGACCTCAAGACTAAGCTGAGTCTGCCAAAGGAGGGGCAGGGAAAGACGCTGCGAATGCCTGAGAAGGAGAGAAGTTTTCAAAGGGGCAATCGGAGAAGATGTGCCCAGCCTCGTCACAACGAGCACAAGTGCGAGTGGGACAAAAACGATCGGAATGACCCCAGCGAGAACAAGCGGAGCACTGGATGGTGAAACAGATGGTGGATGGATGTCCGGGAGCGTAAACCTGGCAAGAAGGACAGCGGTATTCAGGACAGTTCTCACGATAGTGCCCGGAGTGGTGACAATGGTAGCAAGTGGTGGAGGGGGTGGCAGGAGGGCGAGTTACGGGGGAGGTGAGAGTTTGAACTGCAGAGGAGAGGATATGACGTCCAGCCGGGTTTTGGAAGAGTTGGATGTGGTCTCGGTTGAGAGAAAGGACATGTTGATTGATGATGAAACCATCAGTGCGAAAGAGAGGATCATTGACGCGGTCGTGGGGGATCAATCGTACAGAGGAGAGACGAGAGGCAAGTGGCAGAGAGGTAGACTCGGTAGGAGGGGTAATCGGCAGTGGTGGGGGAGAGGAGGGAGCCGAGATGACGGAGGAAGAGGTAATGGTGGGAATAGAAGTAATGGAATTGAGGTATCTGTCCTGCGCATCATGAGGAAGAGAAAGGTAAATGCGTCGAAAGGTAGGATAGAGAGTAATGGGATCAAGTCGTTCGACGAAAGTGTGAAAACCGTGCAGGTGAAGAATAGAAAGAATGCGATCAGGGAGGCGGTTGATTAAAGAACGGAGGGGAAGACCGAAAGCCGCCGGAAGATCAGAAGGGGCAGCTTGAAAGTGATACGATTGTACTTTGGAAACATCAAGAAAGAGGCGTACAAGTTCCTGAGAGATTTCGTCCTCGTTATAGAGAGGGTCGGTCTCGAGGGCGTGGACGAGGGTAGGATCGGCGAGGATGGTGGTGTAAAGAGTGTAGACGGCGGAGGTGGGTAAGAAAGTAGGCTGTACACGTCTGGATCGTAATGGAGAGGAAACGGAGAGTGGCGACGAAGAGAGAGATGAGGAGTAGGCGGACATTGCGAAGGAAACAAAGAATGGGGAGCACGAAGAGGTTTATGAAGAGAGAGAAATAGAAAACAACTAGGATCATGCAACGAGAACTTAATAGTTTTTTATGTGAACTGGGCAATCGTCGAAACGGCAGAAATATTCGTGTTCAAGGAAGTGGGAAGAAGACAATGTTGGGTGGCGAAGGAGGAAATAACGTCGGGCGCTGGCACGAGGGGAAAATAGTTGAGCGTATGCAAGTTCAATGGGGATTGGGTCCATGCTATCATAGGGAATGAGTCCATTTATAATCAGCGAGGATGTCCTTGGCATGACGGAGATTGCTTTCGGGTTCCCATGTGTTCTCAGCTGCAGAGTAGCCTTTCCATGCGGTCAGGTACTGATAGCGGTCAGGGGATCCCTTGTGTGAGAGAATGCCGTCAACTTCATATTCTTCTTCACCATCGATAATGTCAGGAGGTGGAGTGGGAAATGAAGGACCATGTGCATCGGTGGAGCGAAAGGGGGAGAGAAGGGTGGCGTGGAAGACATCATGGATTTTCCATGTGGACGGTAGACGGAGGCGGTAAGACAGGGGAGATAGTACCTGAGAGATCTCAAAAGGGCCCAACCGCTTGGGTGCGAGTTTCTGAGAGGGGTAAGGGATGTGGAGGTTGGTGGCTTCTAACCATACCTTATCTCCGACCTTCCAGGGGGAAAACTTCCGGGTGCAGTGTTGAGTCATGAGGCGTCTGGCTGATTCGTGTGC
>JBBPUI010001189.1:0-11503 GCA_038094615.1 Heimioporus aff. retisporus | reverse complement strand
AAAGAGCAAAGAGGTAGAGATAACAAGATAAGGGTGTGCGACGAACACGTTGCATGTTCTAGAGCACTCTATCGAAGTGAAGACATCGGGTAAGGCCGATGATAATAAGCAACAATGAGTAAGAAAAAGAATAGGGGCGAATCGTAACAGGGTGGGGGAGGGTGGCGTGGGAATTCTGGGGATATGAAGCGTTGAGGAAAATTGGTGGGCAAGGTCGACGTCTTCCTGTTGCTCAGCAGCAGTGAGGAGGGTGGTGTCTAGGTCTTGGGATGTTTCAGAGGGGGAGGACAATGGAGATGAAGTATCAGAGGGTTCAGAGGGGAGTTCTGTGGTGGTGAGCCTATGCGAATGCAATAGGGCTTGTTCTAAAGCTGAGGTGCGCCTAGGAGGAATGGCGAAGGATCTATAATGATGATAGTCCTAAAACGTAGAGCTTAGTTCTTTTGTTATGCTTGGTCCGGGTAGGAATGAGCGTAGGCTCAAAGAACTAGAATACAGGGTCAAGGGTTCTAGGTGACAACGGAGTACTTGCCCTGTAGGGTCAAGGGGTCTTCCTGCTAGGACGTATAGCAGGTGGTTCGAGGGTAAGTCTGCCTACCGAAGTGGTAGCAGCGAGTTACGATGAGGGGATGAAGGGGGGAATGAGGTAAGATTGAGCAGAACTAAGCTAAGGTACAAGGGACGAGGTACCTAGGTTTATATACTGTGCAATAGAAGGTCATAGAAGGTTGTAGAACAACTATGACTAAGCGAAGAAAGTTCGAAAAGAAAGAGAAACAAAGATAACAAAGATAAGGGTGTGTGACAAACACATTGTATGTTCTAGAGCACTCTATCGAAGGGGAAGCATCGGGTTAAGCTGATGATGACAAGCGTAGATGACAAAGAGAAAAGAATAGGGGCGAATCGTAACAAATGCCCAGTCACCATGTTACTGGAATCAGATTTGGGGTTAGGTGGCTGGGGAAAGAAGAGGCCAGAAGTTTGTTCTACACTGGAAGGGCCTTGCAAAGTAGCCACAGAATCAACTGTAGTACAAACAATGAAAGAAGAACAAGAACAAGTTAGAAGATGTCTCAAACTTATTGTGAACATGACATACAAATGTATCAAATGGCTTCATGATTTGCTCACTGTAGGCATCATGTGCCTGCATGAAATTTATTCCAAGCAAAGTTTCTCTGATATGGATGCTAAGTGGAATGAGTGATTGTCCTAGGTCTGGGCTGTGGGACTTACCTCAATGTCTTGATCTTGCCATCCTCGGAATAATCTGGACCACTGGCAAGGATGGTGAATGCCCAACCTGTTTTATCTTTGACATGATCAAGAAGCTTCACAAGCATTGTAGGAAGGTCTTTAATAGCCCTAGATTGTGCAATCAGTGTATGAGACCAGCAGTAATCAATCAACTTACTTTGTCCTGAGCCCCATGTTGGGAGGACTAGAGGTCATTACGGGCCTTGGTGCATTCACATCTGCTTTGGCCCTTTCAGCTTCATGCTAGGCTTTCTCTTTGAGAACTTTATGCTGGAGCTGCTTGTCCTTTGATGACTCATCCCAGGCTTCTTTTGTCAATCAGTGGCATACAGTCATGCACTCCTTCCTTGAGCTCATATCAAGACCAAGTCTTGTACATTCTTCCTTATACTTGGGCTTGATCTTGTCCTTGTAGTATAACTTCAAATAGATTTGTTCCTCACTCAGGCTACACATCCATTTTCCAGTTCCTTGTATGAGTTGATTGAGGGACCTGAATGGATCCAAAACAGATGCACTGCACTTATCATGTGACATGTTGGCTTTCCACCTCATTGCATTGAGAAGTTGCTGAGTAAAACAAAGACAATCAATAGTGAAGTAATAGTATGCTATAATGCAAGACTTGCCTTCTGGCACTTTTCAATTTGGCAAGCAAGAGTCTCCCATTGAATGGGAGTCAATGACTCCAGTGTTGAACCTGGAGGAAAACTACACTCCATAGACTGGATCTTGGACCACTCACAAAACCAAGCTGCAAAGAAAGCAGGCTTGAATTCCATATAGTTCCAGTTGAGCAGGCAGTGGATGTAGTGTTTTTTGTAGTAGTCCTAGAGCCATGTCTTTTGCTTGTTAGTAGTCCAGTTATATCCACCCATCTTCAAACATCAGAGTATGATCCTTATACTAAAAAAAAAAGTACCTTTTTTAGAGCAAATACTATACATAAAAAATAGAAAGATTGAGCCACAGGTTAACAATCAGTATAGGCAGTGGACTTACAGTTTGAACATATTGGTGCAAGTGGAATGTGGGCAATTTCCAGGGCTTGATGCACAACACACACTTTCAAGACCAGAGACAATGAGTGGAAGCAAGGGAGATCCATGTCTTGCTCTTCTAGTCAATGTGATATATGTAATAAGCACTGTTGCATTGGCAATTCACCAGATTGAGAAGCACAAACTGTTATGCTTGGTCTGGGTAGGAATGAGTGTAGGCTCAAAGAACTAAAACACAGGGTCAAGGATTCTGCCTGCTAGGACATGTAGCAGGTGGTTTGAAGGAAAGTCTACCTACCAAAGAGGTAGCAGCAAGTTACAATGAGGAGAGTAAAGGGAACAAGGTAGATTGAGCAGGACTAAGCTAGAGTACAAGGGATGAAGTACTTAGGTTTATATACTATGCAATGGAAAGTCATGGAATATCATGGAACAATCATGACTAAGCAAAGAAGATTCAAAAAGAACAAGAAGTGAAGATAACAAAGATAAGGGTGTGCAATGAACACATTGTATATTCTAAAACACTCTATCAAAATAGAAGCATCAGGCAAGGCTGATGATGATAAGTAGGATAAGAAAAGAATAGGGGCAAATCATAACATAACAGGTGAAAAATATATATAATCTACCTCAATTGACAGTCCACATGCTGGAAGACACTATTATCATAGCCAATGTCAGCTTCCTTTTGGTAATGCAGATCTTTCCTGTCATACAATGTATCCAAGTTCCCTTCCATATTCACCATCAACACATCCTTGAGGATCAATATGGTTGTAGCAACATGGCTGGTCACTTTTTGCACAATGAACAACTGAGTCCCAACATCCTTACACTGTAAAATTTCATCTTCAATCTCACCAGCTGACTTTCAAATATCAACAGCTTGAAGAATAGGTGCCCCAATGGTATCATCAAGAGAGTCTCTACATGTTAAGAGAAGGCATTCCAAGAGTGACCTCAGTGAGCTGGATATGAGGTACAAAAGTTCTATTTCAACTGCATGCATTTTTTCATCATCTGAGTCCCTTGTATAAATTGATTAGATGTGAGCAATACAACCCAACATAATAACATACAAATAGGATATGTTTCTCCCAACAACAGAAGGTTTTTGTTGTCCTGGAGAACAACTAAGACAACACACATAAGCATGGGGGATTATAGAGAAAGAAACATATGTGCAGTTCTGATTTGGTCATAGCACATCTAGCCTTGTATTTGAGCTTCATTTTCTGCAAGATGGCAGCCTTGTTACTGTACCCAGTGTAGAGTGAGCACTTTAATCCTTAAGAGAAAGATTGAACATACTACTTGTAATATTGTTTCCAAGCATCACATGCACCTGCAATGCACTCTCCTGCACTGCTGTATAGAGTTGGACAACCCATAGAGTGGAGTTGCCAGTTACTTGGCAGATCAGATGACAGAATCCAGGATCACATGACCAGAGCTCAGAAAGTCCAGACTTGATACATTTAGATTTATGAAATACTTATATGAGATTTATGTGAGGGTTATAGGATGTTTTGGGATGTGAATGTCTACATGTTGTGATTATGCCCTAGATAATGAATATTCAGTATGTAGTTCCTTCAACTCACCTATACAGCATTTCTTATGTCTTCCCAGTGTTGTTGAAGCTTGAAACATGTATGAAAGCACTCTAGAGTTGTTAGACTCCATAATGCTAGCCAAGCACATTTTTGGCTGATATGTCAATCCTAAGCATTATGTCTGAAATACTCAGAATTGCACCATAGACCATATAACAAGTGGACTTGTCCTTGCCTGTAGCTCCATCCAGACCAGTCTGAGCATTATGATCACTCAAATTCATGTCAAGATCAGCTTGTATTTGACAAGAATACATGGGTCTCTGATGGTACATACACAACATGCTATGTGAAACTATTTTGTTTTCACAGTCAAGACATTCCCATCATTGAGAGCCTTCTCAAATAGGATGTGCCCCTGCTCAATGCTTATGATCCTGCACTGAATTGCACCACTCACTTTGGCAGTAAGTGCACCTGCAACTTCCCTGTGTGAAGCGGAAAAAGTCAAAAAATGTGTGAGTTGAACAACATTTGTTTTACTCACCAACCCAAGAAGATGCCAATGCAGAGCCCTTTAGTTACCATGTAGTATGGCAGTGGCACAGTAGGGGCAAGGACACAGTAACAATATCCATGATAGGTCTAATACCAGTCTTGAGACGTATGGTGGGAAGGCAGAGGGTCTAAGGTGGGAACAATGGCCTCAGTGTTGTTGATAATGTGAGTCATGAGAGTTGGAAGTTTGATGTCTCTGAGTTCACTCCCAGCTGAGCTGTGACTGTCAGCCAATGGTGAATTCACATTAGCTGTGGCTTGATCAGAGTCATTGGTGGAGAGCTTGGATCCAGCTGAAGGTGAGTTCTTGTCAGAATGGAAGACAAGGGTAGAGTTCAAAATTAAAATCATAGTGAAACTTGGTAACCAAGTCAGCTGTACATCCAATTAGTCTGAGTTTGGAAGGTCTGGTCAAGCTGCCTTACTGACAGAGTCTGGCTGGTATGCAGTTGGACCAGTGTGGGTGCTCTCTGAGTCCAGATTGGGCTTGGGGGAGCTAGCTTCAATGGGCATGCTTGCATTGTAGGCCATACTGAACTGGTAGATGATAATTCAATGTGGCCTTGCTATTTACTTGTCCCTTCAATTTATCAAACTCCTCACTTTGACATGTCTGTGATAGTGACAGACAAGTGTTCTGCATTCAGTGAAAGTTCATGCAGGGATCCACAGAAGGTTTTTGTATTTCTGGTAACTCATGCTCATCACACTTATTCATGTTTTATATTAAAAGTTTGCAGTTACTGAAATTTTGGCATACACACCAAGATATCCACTCCTGGGTCCACACAATGCCACTATACCAGTGATGTTGTGCAAGGCATTCCAAGCATTTGGTTACCCAATCCAGGTGGTTCAGGTGAATTGGGCATTTCCCCTCAAGTCACTACACTAACCCACTGTATGTACTTATCCTACAGCCATCTATATTGCTGGTGGTTCTTATACTTCTGCCCCTCCATGTAAACACAAATGTGATATACATTTTTTGCCTTGTGCCTGCAATGTGTTTCAGTTGTCTAGCACTGCCAATGAACCAGCACATTCCCCCACCTTTGTTGGCATTGACGATGACAAAGTAGTCAAGTACTTCACTGCCATCTTCAAACTTCTCATGGAAAATGTCCAGCATCTTCCAGACTCTGATCACAAAAGGAATATTTCTAACATTCTCCATAGTTTTGCTCATGTTCTGCCTCTGTCCAACATAAGTAACTCCATCTCATCATCATATCTCACTAACATATTACTTTTGCATGTAATGATGAAAAAGATGCCCATACTACTGTTTAGCACAATACCACACACATATAAAAGTCATTACTTTCCTGTATTTCCATCTAAATATTGTCTTGTGCCCCACTTTCCAATGGCTAAACCCTCCAAGTGTTGTGCAAAGCCTAAAGTTCATATCTATGCTGACAATGTCAGTCTGTATGGATCCAGGCCAACTTCCTTGCACATCACCCACATCAGCTATCATGCTCAAGGAGGTTCTGTAAATGTGGCACATCAATTCATGAATACAACCTCACTGGGGCCTATCAACAATGAAAGAGCCATTCTCTCAAAAGCGGCATGGTCACCAGCCAATTCTGAAGGTGCAGCTGAGTTGGTAGCAGCCACACATGAAACAAACCTTTGTACATCCAAACCACTAAAACAGCAGATATATGCTAGTATAAGTCCATTACTTATTCTGTTGGATTAACTAATCAGCATGCTTGCAGGACAAACCCTTTCTTGCTTGGATTCCCCACCATGCCACCTTCTTAGATGAATTTATTCGCCATGAAGGGCAATGTGGTGCTTCTAGCCTCTGCTTTTGTTGTCAGAAGCAAGACAGAACTTATCACTGTGATGACTGCTTATCCATCAAGTTGTACTGTCCCAGATGTATTGTTGAACTGCATGTGTCATTGCCATTCCATTATGTCAAGGTTTGTATAAGACACCAATTGTTACACTTGGCCTGGGTAGGGACAAGCGAAGACTTGGTAGGATCACCTGCACAAGTCGAAGGATTGAAGGGGATGGAGGGTTCGGCCTAGATTAACTAGCTGAGGGGTGTACAAGAGCTGACGTAGTCAGGGATGGGCCAAGGGGTCTTGGGGTCGCAGTCGGAGACGAAGGTTTTGAGGGTTCAGGGTCGGGTAGTTAGACTACCAGAGATCTAGGGAGTCTCATAATAGAGACAATCGAGGGTTCCTCTTTCTCTAGGATACCTGAGACGAAGGATGAGGAGTAAGGGGCACTATTCCCTTGGGACAATGGACTGAGGTGAGACTGGTGAAGGCGAAAACCCAAGTAGGAATTGCTTAAGGATAATGTACATGGCAGCTGGGTATATATACTACTGAGGTGGCCTGAAGGCTCTGTCTAGAGGAGTCATCCTGAGTAGTGGTAGAATAGCCATAAGGCTATGTGTTCTAAGTATAAAGTGCAGCAAACTGCGATTGTTACAGTTATGCTTCTCTTCGTCCTTGCATTCGTCTAATCCTTTTCCGATACTTCATTCGTAAGATTGCTTATCTTTCTTCATATCCAATGCTGCGCATCTTTTACTCATCTTTGTTTACTAAATGCTTACGCGTCCTTTTGTTTCTTCTTCTTTCCATAACCTTCGATGCTTACGCGTCCTTTTGTTCTTCGCCTTTCCATGACGTTCTACGCTTACGTGTCGACAAGTATATAGTCCATTCATTTACAACAATGTACTCTATTCTCGATCTGTGCAATCTAGCGTACTCTTGAGTCACTCTCAGAACCTCAGTCCCTTAGTCCTTAGTCCACTGTCAGGTGTAGTCCTTCGTTCCTTCGTTTCCTTGAGCTGAGTTGTACCTCTTCGTGAGTGTCCTGCTCGTAGGATTTCCTTCAACTATAGACTCGATCTACTCGAGGTACGCTCTGCATAACAAAAGATCGAGAATCTCCTCTGTCCCTCCTATTTATGGAGTAGGATCCACCCCAGTTCACCATTTGCAGCATCCAAGCTCCCAGTGCAGACTCCTCAGACGAGGAGCCTGTTCTCTCCACCACAGAACTTTGATGATGTCACCGCCTAGTTGGATGAAATGTTCCCAACCCATTGACTTCCCCACTTTGTACTCCAGCGTTCCCATCGTCTCACGCTGCCATCTCCACACAGCCTCAGCCTCAACGCCCCAGTACCCCCTTAGGATCCCCCATCGCTCTCAGCCTAGTTCTTCCATCCCAAGCAGTTCCCCCCATCGTCAGCACCCCACCTAGTACCCAAACCTCCCACACCATGACAGAACTAAAGGCAGCCCTTCCAGCAGACTTTTCTGGCGATCCCTCTGACACTGTACGATGGATCAAAGCCATGAAGGCTTACTTCGAGATAAACAAAACCTTGTACTCCTCAGACGAAACCAAAATCATGACCACTCTCAATAAAATGAGCAAGGGATGAGGCATCTCCTTCTCGGAAATGTGGTATGATCGCATGGCAGACCCGAACTTCCCTGACAAAACCTTCGATAAGTTCTCCTCCAATTTTGAGTCCACCTTCTACCCTTTCGACACCCAAGCCACTGCCCGTCTAGAACTATCCAAGCTCGTACAGAAATCCACCCGTGGACCCAATGGAGAAACAGACGACGGTTTTCAGAAATATATCACCAACTTCCAGAACCTCGCGGCCAGAGCCTCTATCACCGACGACACCACCCTTATCGATCAGTTCTCCCTGGGGTTAGACCAACAATTGTCCATCATGATTCTCTCCATGACAACTGTTCCTACTACCATCAAAGAGTGGATCGAAAAGGCCAAAACATTCCACGCCCAGAAAGCCCGCATTGCAGCCCTTCGACGAGGCCATCGAACTCCCTCTTTGTTCTCTCGCACTCTCACCACCCCAGACCCCAATGCCATGGACATTGATGTGATTCGTGTTTCAAAACTCACTCCAACTGAACGTGCCCGCTGCTTCAGAGAAGGACTCTGTCTCCGCTGTCGTCAAAAGGGACACAATGCCATGCAGTGCAAAACATTCACTTCAAAAACCTCTCGCCCCTCTCAGCAACGTATCCAAACCACTAACACCACCCCTGCCACCGTTCCCCCTCCTCCTCTGCCTCCCCCGAAACAATCCTCAGCTCTCGAGACTTATGTTTCCAAACTCAAAACCACCGGAAAGGACGAAGGAGAAATTTTACAAACTCTCAAACTCTGCTTCGAAGAAGCCAAAGACGATTCCTCTCAGGATTTTCACTAAGGGAAGAAGTTGTAATGTCTCCTTCCCTAGATATCGACACTGTAATTGTAGGCCTCTCAAATGAACGAACTTTGCACCTTCCTGTTCGCCTACAGACTGAGTCACAAACCATTACCACCACTGCTCTTATAGACTGTGGAGCCACCAACAATTTCATCGACGTCTCTCTAGTACCTAAACTTCAAAAAGCGATTTGGAAAATCCCTCAACCCCTCACCACATACAACGTGGATGGAACCCCCAATCACCAAGGGACCATCCATTTCTCCATCACCGTAAACGTCATCTTCCCAGACCTCTCTGACAAAATCACTTTCCTTGTCACATCTTTAGGTTCTTCCCACATAATCTTAGGGATGACCTGGTTGCAAAAACATAATCCTGTCATCAATTGGGTTGCCAACACTCTCACTCTCCAGGACGCTGTGGTACCTCCTAGTGAGCATCTGCCCTGGAAAGATGTTGATGAAACCTACCCCCAACACCTCGGAAAAATCACTCTATCTACCCAACTGGCACAACAGAATCTACCCAAAGAAACTCAAATTCCCTCTTGGTGTACTGACTACACTGATGTTTTCTCAGAAAAAATGTTCGAAACCTTACCCCCTCATCGCTCTTTCGACCACTCAATCGACCTAAAACCATCTTTCGTTCCTAAGATCGCTAAAATATACCCCCTCAACCCCGCCGAAAAGGAAGCTTGTCAAACATTCATTGAAGAAAACTTGAAGACTGGTCGCATCGTCCCTTCAAAATCCCCTCAGGCTTCCCCATTCTTCTTTGTGCCAAAGAAGGATGGAACCCTTCGCCCTTGTCAAGACTATCGCTACCTTAACTCCCATACCGTCCGCAACGCCTATCCATTACCCCTCATCTCGGAGCTCATCGATGACATGAAAGATTCCACCCTTTTCACTAAATTCGACGTTCGTTGGGGATATAACAACATTCATCTACGTGAAGAAGACCAATGGAAAGCAGCATTCATCACTCCCTTAGGCCTTTTCGAACCAACGGTCATGTTCTTTGGGTTCAACAACGCTCCTCCCACCTTCCAAGCTTTCATGAATCACATTTTCGCAGACATGATCACTGAGGGATGGCTGAAAATCTACATGGACAACATTGGAATCCATACCCAACACGACCTCGAACTCCATCACGCACACACAAAGCGAGTCCTCCAGTGTCTCCGTGAAAATAATTTATCATTGAAAATTTCTAAATGCACTTTCGACTCCCCTCAAATGGAATATCTGGGCCTAGTCATTGGTCAAGGACACATATGAATGGATCCAACGAAGCTTTCCGCCATTGCAGATTGGAAACCTCCTACCTCGGTCAAAGGCGTTCGTTCTTTCCTCGGTTTCGCAAACTTTTATCGCAAATTCATCCCCGGCTTCTCTAACCTGGTTGCTCCTCTCACCCTCCTCACCCACAAAGACGAACCTTGGCTCTGGACCCCTCTCCAACAACGTGCTTTTGACTCTTTGAAAAACCATTTCTCCTCCTCCCCTGTCCTCACATTTCCCAACGTCTCCCTGCCCTTCACCATCATGTCGGATGCCTCTCTCCTAGCTGCTGGTGCCGTCCTCCAGAACGACGCCAATGGCGACTCACACCCATGCGCCGACTTTTCTCAGACGTTCTCCCCTGCAGAGCGGAACTACGACATTTACGATCGCGAGCTTCTTGTGGTTATCTTGGCCCTTCAGGAATGGCGACAGTATCTCCAAGGCACTTCCCATCCCATCACTATAATCACTGACCACAAGAACCTTTTGTATCTCAAAGACCTTCACAAACTCTCTCGCTGACAAGCTCGTTGGTCTCTCCTGCTCCAGGACTTCGACATTGTCTGGCAGGTCACTCCAGGTTCTCGCATGGCCCCCGCTGATGCTCTTTCTCGTAACATCGACGTCAATACCTCCTTGGACAACATCTCTTCAATCCTCCCTGACCTGGTCATCATCTCCACCCTTGATCTCGCCCTTGCAGATAGTATTCGCCGATCCTCCTCCTCCAACCCCCTCGTCATTCGCACCCTCCAATCCCTGCAAGACGACTCCCCTCTTTTTCCCCGCTCCTCCCTCATGGACTGGTCTTTCGACAATGGTCATTTATACTTCTGCAATCGGCTCTATGTTCCCCCTGCCTCCCGCTCCGCCCTGCTTCACTCTCTCCACATGTCTCCCACCACAGGTCACATGGGTTTCTTCTGCACTAAGACTCTCGTCGAACGGGACTTTTGGTGGCCGGGCTTGTCCACTTTCGTTCACAACTTCGTCGCTGGCTGTGCTCTCTGCCAGCAATCCAAGGTTAACACACACCCCACTACCCCCCCCCTCTCCCCTATCCCCTCTTCCACCTCTCTCCCTTTCCACCAGCTCTCCATGGACCTCATCACGGACCTTCCTCCCTCCTCCAGGTTCGATTCTTTGCTGGTCATGGTCGACCACGGACTTTCGAAGGGGGTAATTCTCATGCCATGTTTGAAAACTATTGATGCTGCAGGAGTAGCCCTCCTATTCTTTAACAACATTTTCAAGCGTTTCGGCCTACATGACTCCATTATTTCTGATCGTGGCCCCCAATTCGCATCCGCCTTCACTAGAGAATTAGCTTGCCTGCTTCACTATGACGTCCGATTATCCACCGCATATCACCCTCAGACCGATGGACAGACCGAACGCACTAATCAGGAAATTGAAACTTATCTTCGCCTATTCTGCAGAAATCAACCTCACTCCTGGTCATCGTTCATCTCCTCCGCTGAATTCCACCACAACTCCTCCCCTCACTCCTCCACAAAAGCATCCCCCTTCTCCCTCATGATGGGTTATGAACCTTGCGCTTACCCTACCCTCGGAAAAACCTTCATC
>JBBPUI010001188.1:0-11515 GCA_038094615.1 Heimioporus aff. retisporus | reverse complement strand
TTCCCTGTTCAGATTTCCGGTGTTAAGAACGTGACAAAAAACGACACCGCGAACGACCTACCGCACGACCGGGTTGCTTGCTGCTAGGGACGTCTACCATCTTTGCCATCTCCCAGTCGATCAACAAGCCTCTTCCCTCGTCTGTCAAGATGATATTTCCTACACTGATGTCGCAGTGCAAAATCTTCGCATTCTCGTATGCATGCGAGTGTGCTTTGCATTTCAATCTCAACATATAATTTACGCGTAGAACAGCATAAACCCACCTTTCAACGCGTCCAAGACGGCGGTAACGAGCTGTTTCGTGCAATCGAACTTGACCAACGGACGTCCGACCACTCCATGAACGAGTCGATACCGTTGACGCGCCAAAATCCTCGTCTTCACGTCCAGCCACGGTGCACTCGCAAATTCCTGCGTCCTCGTCCCGCCACCATCGACATTGCCGCCCTCGACGTGTTCGGGGATGTTTGGCGTTCTGTGCTTGCGAAGGATTGCATACACCTCGTGCTCGGGAAGGATCACCATGTCTAGTATGTCGGACGGGTATTGCCAGGTATCTTTCATGTAGATCATCCTTTCTTCATTCCACGGCTCTTTCGTCGTCGCGCCCTCCTCATCGGCGGCTGGATTCCCGTCTTCCTTGCCGGATGGCTCTCCACCAATAGCGCATCCATCGATCTCCCTGGCCGGTATCCAAACTAGGGGTGAGTTGCGAGTGCGCCGAGTGATGATAGGGCGATCCTGAGCAGGGAGCCGAGGACCGCAAGCATGACCCCTCCCGATTAAACCGGGCACCGAATATCTGTACAGAGGAATCCCATCGTCTACGTTCAGCTTCTCCCTGATACGTGCTTCTATTTCGGTTGGAAGCCCTGCTGGTTCGACCGATGCGTCGTGTCCACGCTCCTTCGGAGAGAGGTGGTTAAACCGCCACAAGAATTCAGCCATCGGACGGGGACGCTCGCGATAGTTGAACGCGGCGGACACGATCGTGCCGGAAATGTCCCATCGGAGAAACCGCGCATCGTTGCCCTCGATCAAAATCGAAAACGAGAAGTTCCGGAATTGCTCGCCGTCCACAGCGCTAGCGTACTGTATCAGTTGTCCGCGAGTGTAGATCCCGTTCTTTGTGTCAGACGTGAACCGAATGTTCCCGGACGCCAACCGACCTTCCCCATCAGACTCCTGACGTTCTGGATCCTTGAATGCCACACCTTCCGTTTTACTTTTAAACTCGATCCAGAGTTCCATTTGAGAGAAGTCTGTCCTGTCGGGAATCTGGACACCCTCGACGCGCTGGTAGATAGAAATGCCCGTCTTCAGCTTTGGCTCGTTCACTGTGACTTTCTTTGTGCTCGTGTTAACAGCCTTCAGACGTGGCATCCATCCCTCGATTGCGCTGATCTGAACCCAACGACATCCATATACAACTGGTGCAAGGAGTGAAGCGAATACGTACGAACGGGGCATACCATGTGGTCTTGAGTCCTTTCGATGGAACATCCTTGAATAGGTCTTCCGGGATGTCTGGCAAATCCGGTAATCCATTGGAGGGACGAAGAAATTCGTTGAAAAATTCGTCGATGGGCATTGGGCCGAGCCAGTGGCCGTCCATCTCGCTGGCCAGTTCAATGAGGGCTTGCTCAGACTCTGACACCTTGGAAATGGAGGTCGAGTCTGCGCCTGACATTGCGTCAATGGTAGCTTCGCATTAAGAAAAGCGGGGTACGTCACCGGAGACAGCGTTCCCAGAAATATAAAATGGGTCGAAACGTTTTGCGAGAGAAGCCAACATGTGAGCGAGCGTACAATGGAGATGGTGAAGCGCACAGATCAGATTTGGGATTGGGAGGGTATTTATCGTTCCAGATTATGGTGTAAGCTGTGCGAATGAAGGTCAGCTTTGAGGGAAATTCGATTGTTGTACTAACCTAGGGGTGGACAACATGATCTTGTCCACCGCGGCTGTGGATGGCATTCGGTACGCGAGATGAAGTTCGACGCCGGCCACGTACGCGTCATGGCCAACCTGGTGACTCACACAAAGCCACTACAACTACTGATAGTGTGGAGCATCCCACACCGGTTGAACACCGCCAACTTGGTTCAATACGGTCATTTGCGTTATGCTTGGGCACGCGGGGGACGGGTAATTTGAGGACGGCGCTTGCATAACCCATTGTTAGGCTACCACGCTCGGAGTGCGGAGGCGACGCGGCGCTACAAGTGGACCGCGACCAATGTCGTGCCGTTCTCAACGACAACCAAAATATTTCGTTGAAAGAGCCCGTTTGGAATAGATCACGAGAACGAAGGTGGGATTTGGAAAGAAACGGACGATGATTGAACCCTGCCTTTAGCGAGGTCTTTCATCTGGGCGCAATGATTTGTACGTGCTGCGGCCATCGCGAGGCATTACAGTGCATCCACGTCGAAGGATATGTCTCGAGTGTGCATTTCTGCAAAAGAGTGGGGTTGGGAACGCAAGGGGCTTCGACTAGGAACAGAGATGGTTGCCTGGAGCCTAACAAGGGAGTTGGTCATGTCGGGGATGAACCGAGGGTCAAGAATTCTCAGCGCCTGCGTTTGCTGGTAACTTAGTAGTATTAGCCTTTTGAGTAACCTCAGGCGTGGTTAGCAAGGATTCATTAGAACGTGGCACTACCAACACAAACGAACACGGTCGCAGCGACTCTTTCAATATTAGTGCCACTTACGATGGGCTACTATGCGACTTACTACGCCCTTGGTTTTCCCTCCTTTCTTGTGGCCCAAAGGTAGGTGTACGAGACTAGAAAAAATTAAATAAAACCAATTAATTATTTTACACCCTCTATGGGGGCACGTGATTGATAACTCGCGTGTCGCCTTCACGCGTTCAACACGACTAGAGCAACTTCGATGGGCGAATTCGAGCTGCAAGATGAGCTCGAAGCGCTCAAGGACGTGTCGTCGTACGACATCCAAAACGAACACGACATCCACGATACAGATCCAGGGCCGTTACTGCAGCGTGCGTGGCGCACTCGAGCACCTCCAATGGCCACTCACGACGTTCACAGATGCCGTCGACAGAACCGCACACAACTCGGACGCAATCACCGAACAAGATGTTTTTGACATCTTTCGTAGTCTCCTCAAGCATGCCGACGCTGTTCCCGGGCCCCTCATGAGCAAACTCCTCGACGCGATCGCGTCTGGGTTCGGTGCGCAAATAGACGCGGCGATGAAGGATTCGAGAGAGGAGGACCAGCAGGCCGTGCTGGCGCACAAAGCACCCCTGGAGATGTACGCGTTTCTTCTCCAGTGGTTTGCCACCGCTGCCGAAAAGGTCAAGGCAAGGGGCGAGGAAGGCGCCGCGCAGCCGCCACCTCGCGCACGTCGGGGCAAGGGTGGCAAAGCGGCAGGGACCCGTGCGGCAGGGAAACATGCGGAAGCGTGGAGTTGGATCGACCAGATTCCGGCCACTTTGGAGCTATTTTTCAAGGCGATGAAGCTCAAGACCCATCGCATATGGGTCACCACCCCGGAGAGGGAAGCGTTTATAAAGTCCGTTCTTCCACTTCCTCCGTATCTATCGCATAGTCGTGACCGTCGAACCAGCTGCCTTACCCGCCCCGTGTACCGTATCGCAGAGAGCGAGCAGTACATGAAGGACAATAAGATCAAGATGTGCATTTATAACGTCATTTGTACCGCCGTCAAGAACCATGGACACGGCCCTACCGCGCAAAACAATATCATGCAGTCCCTACAATACTACGAACATCTCTCTGATCTTATGGCGGAGCTCCTGTCCCACCTCGCCAAGGAATATGACCACGCTCAACTCGGTGACGAAATTCTCCGCGAGATTGCCGGAATGAAGTTTAGTGCCCAAGATACAAAGGGACCTAGGGCCTTTTCGCGCTTCCTTGTGAAGTTCAGCGACGAATCTCCACGGTCGGTACTCAAGCAAATCAGTCTGCTTCTCGAACACCTGGACTCCGAGGTATGTACTCGCGCTTTGGTAGTCTCTCGCTCATGACAATCGTCCAGTCGTACCCGATGCGCATGGCCCTCGTCGAAGTCATTGGCTTCCTCATCCGTGAACTCGCGAGCTCCCAAGACATGTCCAACGATTCTGCCCAGACGCACAAACAGCTTGGCGGTCTGTATGACCTCCTAATCTCCCGTACCCTCGACCTGTCCTCGTACGTCCGCTCCAAGGTCCTTTCCACGCTCTCTAAGCTGTGTGATCTGCGTGTACCGTTTCCTAAACAACGGCTGAAAATCACGCGGCATGCGGTCGACATGTTGGAAGACAAGGCGTCGATGGTGCGCAAAGCGGCGGTGGCGTTGTTGACCAAGTTGGTGATGACCCATCCGTGGGGGCTCATGCATGGCGGTCCGTTGAACCAGGAAACGTGGCAAAATTATTATCAGGAAGTAGCGGGAAAGTTAGCCAAGTTGGAAGATGCTGTTGGAAAGGCTGTCGAGCGAAACAAGGCTGCCGAGGAAAGCGGGCGAGGTGAGGGTGAAGGAGACGATGACGGTGACAACAACGACGATGACGACGACGACGACGAAATGGAGACCGACGATCCTGAACATACGCCCAGGGCCGAGAAGAAGAAGAAGCGAAAGTACGTGCCAAATTTGGCAGTGTGATCTGTTTTGATGGTGTCAATCAGACAGCGAGAAGAGGATGGCGACGAAATGGACGTCGACGAGTCGATGGACGCAGACAGTATCATGGACTCGGACTCGGACGAAGATGAAAATGACCACCAGCAAGAAGGTGAGGGAGAGAAAATGTCAAAACGGAAGAAAGAAAGTGGAAAGAAAAAGGGGCGCCCGTCCATGGTTGACATTGCTGCAATGACTTCGGAACAGGAAGCCCTCGCTGCACTCGAGTCTAACGAAGCGCTTCACCTCCGACTCCGAAAAAAATATTATTCGGAGGCGCTTAACTTTATCAGGATGATCGGAGAGGCCTTGGAACGCGTTATGCAGTTGCTTGGTAGTACCAACAAGGCAGAGGTATTGGAGGCGATGGAATTCTTCCGAGTTGTCAACCAATATGAGTTTCAGAACTCGGAGGTGGTTTGACTTACGTGTGCAGTTTCGTTGACTGACAAGCCCTTTTTAGCGAGGAATCAGACAAATGCTTCACTTGATATGGTCGAAAGACAACAACCAAACGTCAGAGGACGGCAAGGAGCTCAAGGGCGTGCGCTCTCGTCTATTGGAGTGCTACTCTAACTTGTACTTTGACCCGCTACCGGACATGGAACCGAAACAGCAAGTGAACCGCATCGCAAAGAACATGATCGAGTAGGTAGTCTGTGTTCTAGTAGTATCCTTGCTGATTCCGCTAGGTTGACGTATGACTCGACGCTCGCCGAGTTGACCAGTCTGGAGGAAATGATGAAGACCATGATGGAAACCGACCTGGTTCACCACGACATTATCAGCAAGCTTTGGCAGGTCTACAGTAGGCGTTTTTTTCATCATTGATAACTCGGTACTCATGTCCTTGATCAGGTTCTTCGAAGTCACTTCCTGCCTGTCAACGCCGTGGCGCGATCATCATCCTCAGCATGTTTGCACTCGCAAAGCGGAGTGTCGTGTCGGAAAAGGTGGACGTGTTGCTTAGAATAGGATTGGGTCCTTTGGGCAAGGTAGTATTCCGTGGTCCCCTCTGACGTTGTCGACTGACTCTATCTAGGCAGATCTGACGCTCGCGCGCTATACCTGCGTCGCACTTCAACGGCTGAATGGAAGCGCGAAGAAAGTCAAGGGTGAATCCGTCTCTCGCCCCGCGCGTCTACCACTGACTATATACCAAACAGGATCCCTTCTGGACAAGACCCTCCGGATGGAGATGGATAACCCGGTGTTCCAAAAGCTGCAAGACGCCATCGAACACCCGAGTCGGTCCAAAGAATGGTTCGCACTGGCGGAACAAGCGATCAATACGATCTATGCGCTAGGCGATCACCCCGACAAGCTGTGCTGCGAGATTATCAAGAATTTGACGCGGCGCGCATTTACGCCCAGGTCATCCGCCTCGCTACCGTCGGATACACCGGTGAATGAGGACGATGAGGAACGGGATGCAGATGCAATGGATGAGGACAAGGAATCGTCAGTGTCTGCATCAGGATCGGGGTCAGCAGGTGCGGCATCGCACCCGCCGTTGTCGCAGATGTCGACGCAGCCGCCGGGCAGCAAGGACGTGGGTGACGTGTTTCATCTCAGCCAGCTCCTGTTCGTCGTCGGGCACGTCGCGATCAAACATATCGTCTTTCTCGAGCTCGTCGAACGTGAGTGGAAGCGGCAAAAGGATGAGAGGGAACTTGGTACGTGACAATACGTTTCTTTGTACAAGAGGGCTCATTTGTGGGGTTAGCGGAGAGAATGGCGGCGGGTCCAAGTTCGAGCACCAAGACCAAGGAAGTGGAGGAGCTCGATCAGGTCGCTGGGAATGTCGAAGACGAGATTGGAGAACGGATCGCTGCGGTGCGCGAACACGAACTTCTGTATGGTACTCACTCCCTGTTGGCGCGCTACGGCCCCCTGCTTGTCCACGTGTGCGGCAGTCCGCACAAGTTCAAGGTACGGCTTTCGTAGTTGATGCCAACGACCGCTCACGGCGAGACAGAACCGCACGCTCCGTGCGACGGCGACGCTTGCGTTTGCCAAGTTTCTGTGCATCAGCGCCCAGTTCTGCGACCAACACCACCACCTGCTCTTTCGGATCCTGGAAACGTCCAGGGACGCGAGCATCCGGAGTAACATCGTGATTGCGCTCGGGGACGTAGCAGTCTCGTTTAGCAACATCGTCGACGAGAACTCGAATGAGTTATACAAGGGTCTGTCGGACGGCGATCTAGTGGTGAAGAAGAATACGCTGATGGTACTCACGCACCTGATCCTCAATGGGATGATCAAGGTCAAGGGCCAACTGGGCGAGATGGCCAAATGTCTGGAGGATAAGGAACCGCGGGTGTCGGATCTCGCACGACTGTTTTTCACGGAGCTGTCGACGAAGGACAATGCCATTTACAACAATCTACCGGATGGTGCGTTGCGTGCGCCCGCGTGTTTTGTTTACTCACCCGGCACAGTTATCAGCCACTTGTCCTCGGGCGAGCATGCTGTGGACGAAGAGACGTTTCAGAGTACGATGCGCTATATTTTCTCATTTATCGAAAAGGTACGCGAGACGTGTGTCTACGTGCACGGGCTTACGGGTCCATAGGAAAAACAAGCGGAAAGTATCGTGGAAAAGCTCTGCCAACGGTTCCGGTTCACCGAGGATGCGCGGCAGTGGCGAGACATCGCGTTCTGTCTTGCGCTGCTGCCGTTCAAGTCGGAACGCTCGGTGAAGAAGCTAATCGAGGGACTGCCGTCGTACCGCGACAAGCTGCATGAGCCCGGGGTGTTTGGGCACCTGAACGACATTCTGGCGAAGGCGCGCGCGCATAAGGGCGCGGAGGAGCTGCGCGAGTTTGAGGCGGTGTTGGAGGCGCATCGAAAGCAGGGCGAGGAGGACGAGGAGCTTGAAAAGCGGGTCGAGGGGAAGAAGGCGGCGGCGCGGAAAAAGGCGACGCGACGATGTGCGTGTTTGATTGTGGTGGTGTGGATTGTAGTTGGCTGAACTTTTTTTTCTTTTTTTTTTGGGAACAGCGACCCGGAAAAAGGCGGCGCCTGCGCCAGAACCCGAGCCAGAACCCGAGGAAGGGGGGGAAGAGGAGGAAAGTGTGGCGCCAGAACGTTCACGGTCGAAACGACGCCCCCATGTGCGGGACGAGGATGACGATATGTATGTATGACGGTGTGTACACCCGGTGGGGAAGCTGCCCTCTCGCACATGTTTTGTTATATTTTATTTTATTTCTCATATCGAGCCGGGATGGAGGAATGACGAGTCCATTATGTTTTGAACACCCCAAAAAACAACAGAAAATATAGCTCGCAGTGTCCTTGAATATCATTGTTTTGGACTCGGGCAGATCTATTCATAGCTTACGTCATATTACCTCTAGTCCCGCAAACCCTGATGGCTACTCCATTGATAGGTTCGGTCTTTGAGCGTACAACGCCTCGCACACCGGCCGCGCCGTCACACAGATTCGATCCAACGCCAGGCTCTGGTTTCCCGACCGCACAGCATCGATTCAAGAGCGCCTTCGCGCGCGCGCGGGATGAAGCGCACTCGAAAGGTGATGGTGCAGTCATACCTCCCGTTGTGTCGGCACGATCACAACCGCAATCACCGACGGCGCCGGTGGTTGACCAGAAACCGATTCCGACAGATACAGATGCCCTCCGTCGCCAAATTCACGAAGAAAACGCGCGGAAGATTGCGAGCATGACCGAGGAGGAGATCGAACAAGAGAAGCGCACGGTTCTGGAGCAGCTTGGCGAGGGTACCGAGGCGCTCCTGAAGCGCGTTCAAGAGGCACGATTGCGGAAAGAGGTCAAGGAGAGGGAGATGCAGGCAGTGCTGGACGAACAAGGGGGTGGTGAGCCGACGTCTGGAGAGATCCAGGCAGGACAGGGCCGCGATAGCGAAAATCGCCTCACCTCCGTTGCTGCCCCTACCCCGCTTCGCCCGCCGCATGGGTTGGCTGCCAAGCCGGGCATCCTCCGAGTCAAGAGTCTGGAGGACATTGGCCAATCAGGTACATTCGCGCTCGCTTTCTGACACGCTACTAGTACCAGCTCAAACATCTAGTTCCATCGCCTTTACCTCCGACGAGTAGCACCCGTCCCTCCAGTAGGACGAGCCGCAGGTTGCGATTTGCTGAGGTCACCCCAGATGATGTGCACGTATACGAATCTGCGCCGAGATCGCCTAAACGCGTCCTTGCACTCCCGCCACCCCCAGATACGAAAGACGACTCGATCATTTCTCTCGGCACGTATAAGAACACCACTCCGTTCAAGCAATCCCACACGAGCGACGGCCCAATCGACGCGCAATCCTCGACTCGCTCGAAGGACGACGAGCCCCAGGAGGGTACACCCGAATACATACGTCAGAGATATTTTCCAAGCGTATCTCCAAACGACCCCAACCTCGCGTGGATGGAGACTCCACCTGCAGGCGTGACAGATCCGTCTACTCCTCGATTCGACCTTAACGGGGCTCCTATACCGGGGTCTCTCTCTACCTCTTTGCCATCACATCTTGGGCTACACCATCATTCCGAAGGTAGTCATGCCGGATACACTCTCGACGATATTTTTCTCTTGTCCAGATCATCCGTCCCCGCACAGCGAGCTTCGTTGCTTGGCATGCTAGCCAAGATCGCTCGTCGTCTGGGTTGGCAAGTGCGGCACCCGGATGACCCAGAGAACATCGCCGCACTCGTGGGTCAAGAAGGCGAGCTACGCAAGCGCATTCTTGTTGTCGGCTTGTCTGCCATCGACCAGATTGGAAGTCTTGGCGCACGGGCCGTGGAAGTCGTTTGGGAATGTTTGGTGCAGTGGGATACGACTGCCAGCGAGCTGGACGGGATCGAAGTTTCTCTCGCTCCCGACGTCGTCCCCTTGCTCCAACTCGATTATTTTCTCCCCAAGATCGCCGAAGTGTTGTCGCAGGTCGCGCTTCCATGTGAATCACTCGCCCGGCTTTTGGCCGTCGTTCACTGGCTTGCTCAGCAATCAAACGACATTGCAGATACGATCGCCAATACTCCTCGCCTTATTTCGACGATCCTCACGACGTTTCTCTTGACGCCCATCCCACCCCAGGCGGATTCTCTACCACCTAACCCGTTGGCGCTTGAACTGCTTATCACCCTCGCCTCCGCGTCGCGTTCGAATGCATCGACGTTCCTTGACCCTGCTGACGCTCTTCTTCGGTTTGTCACCTTCCTTCCCCCCTCGTCGCCTTATCCATCAGAATTGGCATCCACTCTACTGACGTATACCCTTCGTTTCTACACAACCCTCGCGTCGTACGGTCTATACTCTCACATCGCGACGACCGCTTCCCAAGCTTTCACAACTCTGGCTGCGTACGTTCATAGCGTAGATGCATCCAACCCACAGTCTATCCTGCTTCGTTTGGCATGGACGTCGCTCGTGCAAGCATGGATGGTCTGTGCAACGGATCCGCATGCGACGAGTCCGCCTCACGATATACTCTGGAGCCAGATATGTGCCTGGGGGTGGGCGGCAGATGTACGGAAGCTCAGGCAAGGACTGGGTGACGACAGACCCAACTGGTCGGTTTACGCGGCGATATGGGAAACCGAAGCCGTGTGGCTCGAAGGAGCACGGATCAACTCCATCAAGGCTGGCGAAACGGAGCGGGAAGAAGCACTGCAAACTCTGCGGGGCGCTTTTTCAGTCGATGGTGGGACCGAGTTTGGGATCGTAAAGCGCGCAGCAGAGGCGTTCCAGCGCGAATCCGCCCAGGGGGGTTCTGCTACGATCCAAGATGGCCAGCGTCTGTTGATATCGCTCGCGAGTGCGTGTAATGTCATCGCCTCGGCACTTCGTCTATTTCTCGCTTGTTTCCCACCGCTAAACCACGGTATACCGCTCTCGCCCCCTTTTGCACTCCCTCTGAGTGCGTTGTCAGCGCTCTCAGCGGCATTAGTCAAGGATCCGGTCTGGTCTCTTCCTTCGACACTTGGCGTGGCGTATTTCCGGGTCTATCTACGTCCTATGACACGTTTTTTCATCTATTTTCATCGCGTGTCGCGGTATATGCCTGGCACAACCCCCCAATTATGGTTTACGCAAGCCCTCGTTTTCCTCTCTTGCCTTCTCCCGGGGGACGAATCGTACGCGTTAGCCTTACTGGACCCATTTTCCTTTGTCACGCCACAGCTCGCAGGGATTGATCCTTCAGCGCCGTCCGCAAACATCGACGTCCACGTCCTGCGCCCGTTTTTCGAGTACACAGTACGACCTGAGGCGCAGGTGTCTGTCGCGCCTCTCGAACCCAGCACGGAAAGCATCGCGCGATGCTCGACGCTCCGTCTTCCCTGTCCACGCCCTGCCGAACGAGGCGAGGACCCCGCTCCTACGCTCGCGGCCGGCCTCCCGCTCACGCGCGACATTTTGTTCACGCCGTTGACTCACCTTTTGCGCTCCAGCGTGTCGCCCGTCTGTCGTGCGCCGCCACACCACTGGGGCGGAAGTGAAGTGGACGTGGTGCGTGCGACGCTCCTGTTGGCGCTGGTGGCACGCGAGGCGTTGACCGTGCATGGCCTACAACGGTTCGCGCCCAGCGCAGCGGAGGTGGTGTTCGCGTGCATGCGGGTCTGCATGCTCGAGCATGGCGTCAGCGGGGGGGAAGAAGTGTTTCGCGATGCCGGGGTGGAGGGGCTGATGGCGCGGCTGCTCGCGCCCCTGACCGCCAGACGGCAACGCGACGGCGACGTGGGTGCACCCCGCACGCTCGAGGACGCGGCAGCGCCGTACCTCGGGCCAACGCCGTTCTACCAGTTCTACACGGACCTGGTGGCGCTGTACGGCGCGGTGTCGTTCAGACACGCCACCTTTG
>JBBPUI010001187.1:0-11526 GCA_038094615.1 Heimioporus aff. retisporus | reverse complement strand
CATCAAGAAATAGGTTCGAGCCGTTACAGGAGATTTGGGTGAACTCGGGAAGCAGATCTTTCCTATAACATCTGCAACCATAGGGTCATGTCACCCTCAACTTACTAAGCCCTTACTAAGCCTCCAAAACTACTTTATTTATTTATTTTATATGTTACTTGATACTGATCATGCCTCTGATCAAACCATTCAACATGGGGGGCCCTTGAACCTGTACCATCACCATGGCTGGTTTTTTCCATGCTCAATGGTGGGGAGGGTGCAACACATGCTGAGCACAACTTGAATACTCCCCCCCAGTTATGGTCCAATGAGACTGTTAGACTAGAAAGCCCCCACCTCCCTTGGCTCCTAATGGCCAACCAGCTGTGGCCCACCCCCCTGGCCCTTCTAGAGGACCAACTGCTTGACCATGCATCCTTACCATCCACAAGCCAACAGCCAATTGCTGTTGAGCATGTTGTGTACTATGCTTTGCCTACTCTGCAGGTGAGGCCAGATCTGTGCCACCACCACATGCTCACTCAGCTTATGCCTAGCTGAACCACCATAAAATGGCCTCTCTAGCCAATATGCCCTCCTAACCATGGGTAAAGATAAGTCTATCACCAAATGCTCCTCCACTGCCTGCCATCACCCCTTAGACAGTCATACACCTAGCAGCCCCCAATTCTTCCCTGATGAATTTGATGCCTCCTAACCATCCCATGACTTTACCCTGATACCATCCATACCCATTGTGCTATTTGCAACTGCAATGTCCCCATCTCCTGCCACTGCTACACCCCTTGATGTACTCCACCTGTTATGATTTGCTCCTATTCTTTTCTCTCTCATCATCCTTGCTTACCATTGTTAGCATAACCCGACACTTCTACTTTGATAGAGTGCTCTAGAACATACAACATGTTTGTTGCACACTCTTATCTTTCTTATCTTTCCTTTTCTTTCTTTTTGAATCTTCTTTGCTTAGTCATGGACATTCCACAATATTCCATGACCTTCCATTGCACAGTATATAAGCCTTAGTACTTCATCCCTTGTACTCTAGCTTAGTCCTGCTCAATCTACCTTGTTTCCCTTTCACTTCCTCCATCATGGCTTGCTGCTATCTCTTCAGTAGGCAGACATACCTTTGACACTATTGTCTATACATCCTAGACAACAGAACCATTAACCCTATAGCAAGTACTTTGCCAGAGCCTTAAACCCTTGACCCTGTGTTTTAGTTCTTTGAGCCTACACTCATTCCTATCTAGACCCAGTGTAACACCACCATTCTACCATGCCTCCCTCTGAATCATTGCTTGACCAGATGGACAGCTTCATAATAGACTCTCCCACAATGTGTAACCCCACAGGAATCAAGCCAGGAATGCCACCCCCCTTCCTAATCCCCTTGTTTACTGTCTCTAACCAAGATCTTATCACCTCATTCATATAGGTCATTAAGAGGAATTGCCACATGGTTGTAATCTTTGCCAACATGGCATGAGTGAAATTGGTGAAGTTCATACAGCCCCCCAAGCAGGGCTTTCCTGTGATCCACCTGACATATCCAGGCTAGTTGCTGGCAAACCTAAAAAGCTCTGCCTGGAAGAGTGGATCAATGTTGATTATTCCAAGATCTTACTATGGGTTTTTGACTATGATGAGGGTGATCCTGTCAAAATGAATCCTATCATAGTACAATGGGTAAAAGATGTTGTGAATGAAGTCTAGGCAACTTACAATGCTTGCAAGGCAAATTGTGTTGTATCCCTACCTGCTCCTGCTCCTTATCCAGTGAACATGAGCCCCAACACCTTTTTGGTCCACAACATAGTGGAGGAGATCCAGGATGTCCTGGTGTACCAGTGCATCTGGTCCTCTGCAATCCTCACCTTTGAGATGTACCTCTTTGTTGAACATGCACTTCCCACCCTTCTGTTCAATCTTGTTGGCTTCACCACTGATAGCCCTGTAGTTGTTCTTCAAGAAGTGCAAACCTCCTGGGCTGATTTTGAAGTCAGCCACATGATTACCATCATCCTGGGTGACTCCAACCCCTTCTTCCAGTGAGAGGATGTCTGTCTGCACCTGTCATATTACATTGAGATATTTATTGACTCTGTATGCATCAAATTCCTGGACTATAAAGTTGCTGGTGGGATTGAAACACTCTGCTTCAACATCTATGCTGACTCTTCCATAACCTGTCCAGACACCTGAACCAAGCTGCATGAATTCCTTACCTCACTCCATTACTCCACCTCTTTCTATGGATTGGCCATCACCAACCCCCTCTTCCTTTGCACCCTCTGTCACTTGGTCTTTCACCCACAAGGCCTGTGTACCTTCCTCCATATCTCCCATTGGAATGGACCAATCCATGAGTCAAAGCAGTAGGGTCTTCCAAAGTCCAAACATGCCTTGGTAAAAGGAAAGTGCCTTTGAACAGACAGGCATCCATGAATGCACCACCTCATACCCAATTAAATGTCTATTGTTAACTTCCTACTCTGTCTTTACTCTATTTGCACCCCTTCCTGCTACTACATATGAAATAGTCTTCTCTACCATATCCTGGCCCCTATGACCTTGTCATATGATACCTACCAGTGATTTCAAATTGATCTGTTCACCAACTAGCATCATCCCCTGGTAACTGAAATAGTGCCTGACAGAGGATACTAGACTGATGATACTGGAAATTATGCCTGTGTGACTGGGGATTGCCTGGGCACCTGTCTTTTTCAGGCCTGCCCAAATATACTGACCATATGCAGGACAGGAAAGAAGTGCCCCCCCAACCCCAGCAGTAACCTATTTAAATCAAGGATTTCCATGCCTCTTGGTGAAACCAGCTCTCAGGAGGGGAAATTGGTCTGTCACACCCCCTCTGAACCCTGGCATAACCCCCCTGCACAGCAGCAAACCCACCCTCTACTGTCCAGTCTATAACAGGTTGGACAGAGCTGGACAGGACTGGCCAACATTCTAGCTCTTGACAGCTCCCCTAGTAAGGTACCTAACTGGCTAGAGCTGTCCAGCTCTATCCCAGACTGTCAACAGACCTACCTAGACTGTCAAATATAGGATGCATTGAAAGCAAATCAAAAATGAATATCAAATATATTACTTTTAATTGTACTTATTTACTACCATTGATATCATCTTTAATTGTTCTTACAATATTTGACTTGATCTTACATTAGTTGACTTATAGTATTGTACATACAAGATGGTCTCCCATCATGTACCTAACTGCAAGATAGTTTGCTTAACATAAGTATTAGAAAGTGCTCAATATTTTTCAAGTACTATGACCATTCATACTATGGTCAAACACAAGTTATATATAACCCATTCTTATCACCAAAGCCAACTTGACTTAGACTCTACCCTCACTTTTAGTACACTTTTTTTACTACACTTTATCTACTAGATGTTGGTGTTGCCTTCCACAACCTTGCTGACAAATAAAAGGCAATTTATGTCATGTAATAGGTTTTGAATCCTATGAATCCTATGTACTTGTTAAGGAAACTGTTTGTAGCTATTTAGAATCTGCAGATGAGATATACAATCATATTACCTTGCTGTCAGCAAGGTAACACTTTTCCTACACTTTACTAAGGCTTTGCAAACACTTTTTGTATGCTTTTTTGTACACTTTTCCTACACTTTTCCTACACTTTTTCTACATCTTTTCTACATCTTTCCTACACTTTACTTAGACTTTTCCAACACTTTTTGTACATTTTTTAGTACAGTTTTCCTACAGTTTTCCTACACTTTACATAGACTTTTCCAACACTTTTTGTACACTTTTTGATATACTTTTCCTATACTTTTCCAACATTTTTCCTATACTTTTTCTACACTTTTTCTACACTTTTTGTATTTTTTTTGTACACTTTTCCTACACTTTTCTTACACTTGTCCTACACTTTACATAGACTTTTCCAACATTTTTTCTACACTTTTTCTATACTTCTTGTATGCTTTTTGGTATACTTTTCCTGCATTTTTCCTACACTTTTCCTACACTTTTCCTACACTTTTCCTACACTTTTTCTATACTTTTTCTACACTTTACTTAGACTTTTTCAACACTTTCTGTATGATTTTTGGTACACTTTGCCTAAACTTTCTATGCACTTTTCCTACACTTTTTCTACACTTTAATTATTGAATCATCTATCCAGGCTGGAACAGTCTGTCAAAGTCTGTCAAAGTCTATCATAGTCTGTCATGATCTATCAATATATAAATATACAAAATTAGAACTATAATGAATTTTGTGAACATATGTCTTGCTTACATAATACACATGTATCAATTAATATTGATTAGTCATCACTGACATAGTTTGGTGAATATGTTTATTGCTTACATAATGCTTACATAATCCATATATGGGAATTGAACCTTGATTAGTCATCACTCAAATAGTCTATGATGTCTGGAAGCAGTTGTCATAATCTAGAAGAGGCTGTCAATTCTAGAGAGATTTGTGGATGCTGTGGGTTAAACTAGCACAAGGGTGGGTTTGCTGATGTGGGACACTAGGACATGTCCCCCTCCCCCATTTAGCAGCTGGGCAGTGGGTGTGAGTAGAACCAGCTACAAACTCCCCCTTCTTGCTTGCCTCTTGGCCCCATTCTCCTGGTCTGCATAATTTCAGTTTTGGTTTGTGCCTCTCCAGCACTGGAGAGGTTGACCAACAGGCCACTAGAGTCCTCCTTAATGATGGTGAAGGGGTGACAGTAGGTGGATTTGCTCACATAGGCACTTGTGGCTACCACATTGCCCACACATTGCACATATTGCATCCACATGCTCCAGACCATGGCTTACCAGCCCCAAACACCATAACCCTATTAAGCCAGACTGCTCCTACATCTATAGTTAACCCCACCCCACCTGCCTCCCCCCACCTCACCCACCCACCTTACAGATGACCCCACCACAACCAAATCTGTCCCCTCTCTCAAAGCATTCATGTGCCAACATACATTTTGTCACACTCAACATGAAGGGACAGTTCCATCACAGTGTGTATGCCTGAAACCAAATTTCTAAGTGGACTCAAGTCCACAAGCTGATACAACAGAAACAACTCAGCATCTTATGTCTTCAGGAGACCCACCTAGAACTCCACCACATTGCAGACATTACACAACTCTTTGACAAGCAACTTGTTCTCCACACCTCTGCCAAACTGGATAACTCTGGTACATCAGCAGGGGTAGCTTTTGTCATTAACAAAGAGTGCCTCAACCTTGACCATGTCATGACATTAGAAATCATTCCAGGGAGAGCAATTCTCCTCATGATCACCTGGCCCCCACAGACCTCCCTATCCATACTCAATGTCTATGCTCCTAACTCCTCCTAGGAGCATCCTGCCTTTTGGGTCCTGCTTCAGTGGAACTTGCTTACCAAAAATGTACATACCATAGATATCATACTTGGTGATTTCAATATCATTGAAGACCTTTTCAACTGCACACCTGCCCACTATAGTGATGCCACAGCAGTCAAGACTCTACATGACTTCAGGGAATCATTTAATGCCTGTGATGCATGGTGCCATGATTACCCAAATATGTGTGCTTTCCCTGTTACTAGCAACATCTACTCAGACCACATTTATGTCTGAAGGTCTCTAGTCCCCATGATTGCTGACTGGAAGATCACTGATACCATCATTCCATCCAACCACAAAATGGTTGCCTTGCAAGTGAGCCCCTCTGGCCTCCCCTACATTGGTAGTGGCAGGTGGACTATGTCACTTGCCTTATTGGGAGATGACAAACTGCTGGACAAAATCTTAGAAAAGGCATGTGAGCTATGGTATACCCTCAACCACATACTCCTACATGACCAATCAATACAGCTTGAGTGGGAGGCCTTTAAAGCTGATATTACAGCTGTCCTCAAGAAAGCAGCTAAACAACAACTAGCTAAGATGTCCAACAAACTGAAAGCACTGCACAGCAACATGTCCTGTATGGAACAGAGGGCGGACCTTGATACTGATAGCATGTTGCACTCCCACTTAGCCTTCCTATGGCAGGAGTACCAACATTTGCACCAAAAAATAAACAAAAATGTACTGGGTGCTGCATAAGCTTGCTGGTTTGATAAAGGTGAACAAATTGGCAAGTACTGGATGCAAACACACTAACCCAGGAAATTGTGTGATGTTATCTACACCTTACATGACCTATGCCATAACAGGCCAACAAATAAGTTCCCAGACATGATGGAGATTGCAAGGTACCACCATGAGGAGCTACAAACCCAGCACCTCCTTGCCTATGATGACCTTGTACAACAGGCAATACAGGTAAAGGTTTTACAGCAAATCCTGGAGGTATAGAAACTTGACCCCCAAACAAGCTCAGGCTTGTGCACTCATATCACAAACAAACAAGTGATCTTGACTTTGCCATTGTCTAAGAATAGCATGACAACAGGTCTTGGTGGCCTCCCCTATGAGTTTTGGAAGACACTTCATGACCATCACCTTCACAACACCAAACTGCAACAGCCCTCCTTTGATGTTACACATTGCCTCACCTGCCTGTATAGTAGAATCCAAACTGCTGGAGTCTGTGATGGTTCCTATTTCTCAGACAGATGGATGTGCCCCCTCTTCAAGAAAAAGAATAAAACATGGATCAAGAACTACTGCCTGATCACCCTACTAAACATTGACTATAAAGTAATGATGAAAGTGCTTGCCATGAAGCTTGCAAAACATGCCTGCTCTTTCCTTCACCCTGACCAATCAGGGTTTATCCCTACCTGGTCTATCTTCAACCCCATACATATGATTGGTGGACATGATGTATGCCTATACTGACTACATGAAAGAAAATGGTGTTATTGTAGCTCCAGACCAAGAAAAAGCCTATGATAAAATAGACCATAAATACCTGTTTGTTATACTATGGACCTTCCAGGTCCCCAATATGTTCACAGACACCATTGCCTCCCTATACTGGTATGCCAAGACATGCATAATCATCAATGATATACAAAGCATTGTCTACCTCATCACCTGGAAAGTCTGGCAGGAGGACCTCCTCTCCTGCCTCCTCTTCAACCTCACCATTGAGCCTCTGACTGTGTGCATTCATAGTACACAATCCCTTTGTGGCTATTCTATCCTACACACCACATAGGCTGTCAAAGTGAACCTCTATGTAGATGACACCACAGTCTACCTTTCCAACATTGACAAGTATGTTGATTTTGAACACATCTTGCATACATGGTGCACAGCCTCTGGAGTTAAATTTAACTTGGAAAAAACTGAGATCATCCCCATTGGCATAGAGGAACACCACTGACAGGTGATCCTCACATGCCAATACATCCTAATGACCCCCCACTTCAATCAGGCATATGAATTGCTGAGAACTCCCAACCCATCCAGATCCTTGGGGCCAGGATCAGGAACAAGATCACAGATGCACAACCATGGACCCCTACACTAGATAAAATTAGAGAGTCTCACCAGATGGGGAGGCATGTACCCCACTCTTGATGCAAAATGTCTGATAGTTCAAATGGTTGTTGGTGGCTGATACAATTCCTGACCAAGGCACAAGGCATGCCATGTTCCATAGTCAAATTATTAAACAACACCATCTGACACTTTTTGTGAAAAGACAAGAGGATACCACCAGGCATAAGCCTGGACTGCCTCACCAGACCATATGGCCTCCTTAACCTCAAAACCAGAAATCAGGCAATAGAGCTGATCTGGCACAAAGCCTACATAGATCATTCACCCACCTGCCTCACCTGGATCTTTGTGTTTGATATGATTATCAACTATATCAATATTGATGGGATCAACCA
This sequence comes from Heimioporus aff. retisporus, assembly GCA_038094615.1. Classification (NCBI taxonomy): domain Eukaryota; kingdom Fungi; phylum Basidiomycota; class Agaricomycetes; order Boletales; family Boletaceae; genus Heimioporus; species Heimioporus aff. retisporus. Next base: position 3,666 of record JBBPUI010001187.1, on the reverse strand, counting down.
GCCAAGCAATCTCCACACTTTCCTCACCATGCTCTGTCCATCAGGGAGGCCCAAAAGGAATGGAAAACCAACACCCCACCCCCTAGCTGCACTCTTTCAAACAACCAAAAAACATGGGCTCACTTTTGCCCCATGAGGTATATCCAAGATGTTAAAACACCAAATGCCTGCATGGTTTCATGTGGGAGTTCCTCTGAAACTGTACCATAAAACCAAAATCAAATGTCTTCATGAAAACCACAATGTAGTCCACAGTGAGACCTGCTGTGTACTTGTAAATGTCTGATGAGGACAGACAGTAGACACATTCTGACAACTACCTGCCACTGCACTGGCTGCAAATGTGACCATGCAATAGGCTGCTCCAATCCACACCACTGTGCTGCCCTTACCCAAGATATCACTGGACTAACATCAGATCTTTGTAATATACTCTTTTATTCCAAAAAAGATAAACTTACCCTCATCTATAGACATCTCAAGAAGAACCATGCTGCAAAGCTTGACTGTGGGGATGAAATCCTCTTCGATCCTACAATCACCTCCCACCACTCCCTGGACAAGTGTTTCCATGTCCTAGGTGACTACATGATCCAACCCTGTTGAGAATATAGCATGATTACATGATATATGATCACTGTTATGATTCACTCCTATTCTTTTTATCTTCTTGTTATTTCTGATTGTTATCATTGGCATAACCTAATGTTTCTACTTCAATAGAGTGCTCTAGAACATGTAATGTGTTTATCACACACTTTATCTTTCTTATCTTTATTTTACTTTACTTTCAAATCTTTTTTGCTTAGTCATGGACATTCCATAACATTCCATGACTTTCCATTGCACAGTATATAAGTCTTAATACTCCATCTCCTGTACTTCAGCTTAGTCCTGCTCAATCTACCTCATTCTTTTTCATTCCCCTCATCATAACTTGCTGCTGCCTCTTCAGTAGGTAGACTTACCTTCAAATCATCAACTAGACATCCTAGTTGACAGAACCCTTGATCCTAGTGGCAAGTCCCTTGTCCATACCTCAAACCCTTGATCCTATGCTCTAGTTCTTTGAGCCTATGCTTGTTCCTACCTGGACCAAGCATAACAAAAGGACTAAGCTCTTCATTTTAGGATTGTCATTGTTACAGATCCTTCACCATTCCTCCCCAATGACCTTCTGCTCTAGAACAAGCCCTATTGCACACATATAGGATCACCAACACAGAACTCCCTTCAGACTCTTCATCATCCCTCTCCCTTACCAACCCTTCAAGCAAAGACTTAGATACCAACCTTTCCAATGTAGTAGAACAGCAGGAAGACACTGAACTTGCCCATCACCTCTCCTTAGTGCTTAACATCCCCAGAAATCCCATGCCACCCTCCCCCACCCCAACCACTTTCAATTCCCCTTTATTTCTCTTTCAATCACCCCATTCCACCCCAGCTTCTCCCCCTCTCATCCACACCTTCACCTCTACACACCCCCACTCACCTTTTGCACCTCATCCTACTATATCCACCTTTTTGAAACCCATAGAACTTTGCATCAGTTTCCCTGAAGCCTTCAATGGTGATTACACCAAGGCCACTATCTGGCTTGACTCTGTCTGGATCTATCTTGTCAATGAGGAGGTCTACAACATTGAGGCAAAGAAGATTGCCTTTGCCTTCTCCTATATGAAGTCAGGAGCTGCCCTAACCTGGGCTTTTTCATTTCACAAAACAGCTCTCACCTTCAAGGCCAATGGAACAACCAAAGGCTTTGGAGATTTCAAGGACTTTATCACTTCCTTTAAGATCACCTTTGAACACCATGACACCTGAGCCCTGGCCATCACCTGGCTTTCCACTCAGTATATGGCAGATAATGCTGGTATCCCCAAACACACCTTGTTTATTTTGGAATTCTGAAACAAGGTCCAAATTAGTGAAATCACTGATGAAAATATCCTTATTGGCTACTTCTCTACTGCTTTTCCAGTCTGTTTTATGTGTTGCATCATGTCCATGGATACCATTCCCATCAGGATCAATGAATGGTACTCCAAGGCTGTTTATTTCCTCATCCAGTGGGAAAAAGCCAAGGATATTGTCAAAAGGAATAAATCTGGTTCCTCCACTTACCACTTGTTCACCTCTTCTTCCTCCTTTTGTATTTCAAAAGACCTTGATGCCATGGATGTTGATGCCATCAAAATTGACAAACTCACTCCTGAAGAATGAAGATGCTGCATTGCTGAAGGATGATGCTTCCAATGCTGAAAGACTGGTCATCTTTCTGGTGAGTGCCCTACCTTTCCCTCCAATAATCTTAAGCTGAAGAAGACAAAAAGGTTAGGAAGGTCAAAGAGATTTCCTAGTTAAGAGAAGTTGAGGATGATGATGATGAAGAAACAGTAGCTTAGATCTCCTTTGCCATCCCAGGCAAGGAATTTAGATGGAGGATGTACTTAAATGCAATAATCCTTCTTTTCTTGTGTGTTTGTACTTGTATTGTTGATAACCAAACAGTCTATGTAAATCCTTGTTTACATTGTCAAACCTTTGCACTGAAAACTGTTGGAACTTGTGCTCTGATTGACTCAGGAGCACAAATTTCTTGCATCAGCTGGGATTTTGTCTGGAAACACAAACTTCTGAAAACCAAACTTGCCACCCCCATCACTATTAACAATGTCAACCAATCTGCTAACAAGAATGGTCAGATTTGCTTCATCACCTCTCTCTTTGTCCATATTGGCTCACTGGCCCACCAAGTCACCTTTTACATTCTCAACTGTGGAAAGGAGAACATCATCCTTGGACTCTCTTGGCTCAAGGAAGTCAATCCCACTATTGACTGGACCTCTTGAGAACTGTTCATTGCTTTGAAATCCAATCAGCCCAACTGCTTTTACTAGAAATACACCCAATCCCTTTCTCCCCCCACCTTTAAACCTCTACCTCTTGACCCTCTTGCCACATCAATGTTGACACCATCTGGGACAGGACTCTTTGACTATATACAGAAGAAGACCCAGCAGCAGCACCTCCTTCACAACCACAATGTCTAAGTCATCCCATAGATCATCTGATGTGGTTCTTGCTTCATCCCCAACACCACCATTGTCAAACTCACTACCACCACAGAGCTTGCCATGGTTGCCAATAAGACAAAACCCAAGCCTATTCTCCCCCCAGAATATGCCAATTTTGCTTTTGTCTTCTCTAAGGAAGCAATTGACCATGTTTTTCCTAGCTGACCCTATGATCATGAGATCAATCTTAACAAATCTTTCACCCCAAAAATCAGCAAACTCTACCCCCTCTTCCCAGATAGAAAAGCTGTGACAGAGGCTTTTCCTGATGAAATCTCCAAGCTGGCAAGATTCACCCATCAAACTTTCCTCAGGCAGCCCCTTTCTTCTTTGTCAAGAAAAAGGATGAAGGCCTTCACCCTTGTCAGGATTATAAATACATCAATGAACATACTATTCATGACACATATCCCCTTCTCTTTATCTCCAACCTTGTTGATAAACTCAAAGAAGCAAAGGTATTCACCAAGTTTGATGTTTGATGGGGTTACAACAACATCCACATCAGGGATGGCCACCAATGGAAGGCAGCCTTCATCACCCACAAAGGCCTCTTTGGACCCACACTCATGTTCTTTGGATTCTG